>CM044441.1:142595675-142623029 GCA_024363595.1 Xenopus borealis
CACTGTTACTATAGACACCATCTCTCCCTACTATACCTGCTATCCCACAGCCATAGTCCCAATTGTTTATGCCAAGATAAGATGATAATTTGTTTCTGCCTCTGGGTACTCTCTAGGTCAGGGATACCCAACCTTTTTTACCCGTGAGCCAAATTCAAATGTAGAAAGAGTTGGGGAGCAACACAAGCATGAAAAATTCTCTTGGGGTGCCAAATAAGGGCTGTGATTGGCTATTTGGTAGCCCCTATGTGGTCTGGCAGCCTACAGGAGGCTCTGCTTGGTACTATACTTAGTTTTAATGCAATTGGCATAATTCCTAGACTGGAATTCAAAAGTCAGCACCTGCTTTGAGGCCACTGAGAGCAATATCCAAGGGGTTGGAGAGCAACATGTTTCTCACAAGCTAGTGGTTGGGGATCACTGCTCTAGGTGTTGTATGTAATGTCCACACAAAAGTAAAACATAGAAGTAGCAGAAGTAAACAAAGATTTACCTGATAACAGTACTGAGACTTTGCTACAGCAACCAGCAGCTTTAGGATTGGTTGAGACTGAGACACCAGGGGCGTTACAGCATGGATCACGGCGGTAAATTTAGAAGGAGGTTTTGCACCTGAAAAAAAATGGCAACAGCTAGGTTAGTTCTTCTCTGGTTAAACACATTTCTGGTCATCAATATCAATCCACGAAAGGGACAATGATTACAAACATGACCAATTGATCTCTAGCCTCTCCTCAACACCAGAAAGTTGGTGCAAATCAGGGGGACTTACATATAAGGTTCTAACAAAAGCCCAAGGCTAATCAGAGTTGAAGGAACTCGGTCATTGCAATGCACATGGATCATAAGCACAAAAAAAAAAACATGTCCATGAGAATTCGAATAGACCAACATGACGTTGCCCGTCTGCATCAACAACAACTGCACAAAAGTCTCCAGAATGAGAGAACCCTACAGAGCGAGTTGCCAGAAGAACCAAGAAGTAACTACAGGGGTTAATCCTGCTCAAGCCAAAAACTCCCATCATGGCTGCAAATGACTCTCTTGCAGTTGCTCCGCCATGTAGAAAGGTTTGAGAACTCATCTCAACTCCATATGACAGTGAAGTTACAAAAGGTGCAACATTACTAAATGCATGTTACTAAAGCTTTAGAACTGCAAGTAGGACATGAACTGGAGACAATGTGTATGATACAACCCAATCCAATTAACCAGGTTTCAGCTTCTCCATACGATTCCCAATGGACAACAGGGCAATTAGCACAAACTCTCCTCCTAAATAAATTCACTTGTGAGGAAACTTCGGGCGATTCCAGGAATCGCCGCGCAGCATGTGCACAGGCGCTGGCGCTTTGCCATTTATACTAGCGGCAGACAGGGAGAAGGAAATTCGGGGAGATTGTCGCCTGCTAAAAACGCCAGGCGACAGAATCTCCCCGAATCTCCCTGTCTGTCCTTACCCTAAACGGAACTTGCCACCTGCTTCCAACTCTTCTTATAAATGGGAAAAGCACCCGTCTCAATGGGTTTAATGGCACAGAAAGCAGGTTTATAAGCAACTAGGGTATTACAAGGGGTACAAGAAAGTATAAGAGAGACATTATAGTTAAACCCATTTTTGCGATTGTAATTAGCAGTTTACTCAGATAAGTGCTGGTTACTTTCTTCCCTCTTTTCACTTACAGTAGCAGAGTTTCAGACTGATTTGTATCAGTATTTCTTTCTTACCATCGTCCCATAAGGGCAGAGACACGCGGTCAGATTCGGGGAGATTAGTCGCCCGGCAACAAATCTCCTCTTTGGGGCGACTAATCTCCCCGAACTGCCTTCCCGCCGGCTAGAATGTAAATCACAGAAGGGAGGGCACTCGGAGGGCTTCGTCTTCTTAAATTGTCTCACAAGGAAACTTCAGGCGACTTCGGAAAACGAAACACTCAAAGTGCCATCCCGCCGGCAATTTATATTCTACGGGCATCTTCTGCTTATTCGGCCCATATATAGGATATTCGGCTTATTCATTCAGTATAAACCTTTGTAATGAGCAGAAGCCATAAGGGCAGAGACACGCGGTCAGATTCGGGGAGATTAGTCGCCTGGTCACAAATCTCTTCTTCTTCGGGGCGACCAATCTCCCCGAATCTGACCGCGTGTCTCTGCCCTTATGGCTTCTGCTCATTACAAAGGTTCAGAGAAGCCATTAGAAATCACGGGGCCCCGCACAAAAAAAAAAAAAAAAAAAAAAAAAAAACATTGGTGGCAGGACCCCCATTAAAAGTAAAAAAAAAAAAAATTGGGGCCCCAAAAATATATATTTTTGAAAAACATTTGCGACAGGTCCCCCTTACAAGTTAAAAAAAAAACTGGGGCCCCAAAAAATATATTTTTTAAAAACATTGGCGACAGGTCCCCCCTTAAAAGTAAAAAAAAAATTGGGGCCCCAAAAAAATATATTTTTGAAAAACATTGGCGACAGGTCCCCCTTACAAGTTAAAAAAAATTGAGGACCCAAAAAATATATATATATATTTTTTAAACACATTGGTGGCAGGACCCCCTCCTTCGTGACTTCAGGTCTTTCCGTCACTTCAGGACTTCAGTGTCGGCTCCTTCGTGTCTTTCCGCCGCTTCAGGACTTTGCGTCTGTTCGGCACTTTCCCGTTCAGCATCAGAAGATCGGAAGAAGCCGCACAGGCTCGGCGCTGGTAAGGGGGGCACGGCTCTTGGAAAAATGCAGCACTGCTGGGCCCCCCTTCAGCCCCGGGACACTTGTCCAACCCCTGATGGCAGCCTTGCAAAGGTTTATACTGAATAAATAAGCAGAATATCCTATTTATGGGCCGAATAAGCAGATGATGCCCTTTTCACCAGTTGGGCTTGTGGTGGATGGGAGACCATCAAGGAATACAAACGCTTCTGGGTTTGAATGGAGAACAAGACGGAGGAGAAGGAACTCACCTAGATCAGAGTAGTAGTATGGGAAGTCTCCCAGATATGCAGAATACTGAGGCAGCACAAACAGTCCCCCGGGATGCTTGTTCCACATTAAGCTGTTGCGTGATATGTGCTTGAAGATTCGATCCTGAATTATCTGAGAATAGAGCAGAGTTGATAAATAAGTTTGCTGTAAAACTAGGCACAACGTTATCAGTCGCTTTCATGGAAGGGTTCACCCCCCCCCCGTTCCTCAAAGTAACCAAAATCAGCAGAAAACACTGAAACGGACAGCGCACAAGCATTATTATAATTTCCTGCCATATTTAGAACAACAGCCTAAATGAATGCTTGCTAAACCCAATACAGGGATGGGACCAGATATCCAGAATGCTCGGGAACCTGGGGTTTTCTGGATAACAGATCAATCCACAATTTGGAAATTCATACCTTAATTCTACTAGTAAAGAGATTCTGTCATGATTTTTATGGTGCATTTTGTTTTTCTATTTTCACTGTAAATAATTTACTCTGCCATGTAAAATGTAATTAATAAGCAATAAGTGTATTCTTTTTTAGTTGTAATATTGGTGTGTAGGTGCATCTCAGGTCATTTTGTCTGGTCATGTGATTTCAGAAAGAGCCAGCACTTTAGGATGGAACTGCTTTCTGGCAGGCTGTTGTTTCTCCTACTCAGTGTAACTGAATGTGTCTCAGTGGGACCTGGATTTTACTATTGAGTGTTGTTCTTAGATCTACCAGGCAGCTGTTATCTTGTGTTAGGGAGCTGTTATCTAGTTACCTTCCCATTGTTCTGTTGTGAGGCTGCTGGGGGGAAAAGCGAGAGGTGATAGCACTCCAACTTGCAGTACAGCAGTAAAGAGTGACTATAGTTTATCAGAGCACAAGTCACATGACTTGGAGCAGCTGGGAAACGGACAATATTTCTAGACCCATGTCAGATTTCAAAATTGAAAACCTTTTGAGAAATGGATTTCAGTGCAGAATTCTGCTGTAGCAGCACTATTAACGGACACATTTAGAAAAAAAATGTTTTCCCATGACAGTATTCCATACAATATGACAATATGTCTAGCCCCATGTCAGGTTTCAAAATGAAATATAAAAAAATCTGTTTGATCTTTTGAGAAATGGATTTCAGTGCAGAAGTCTGCTGGAGCAGCACTATTTAAAAAAAAAAAAGTATATTTTTCCCATGACAGTATCCCTTTAAATAAAGCCAACGGGCTGGTTTTGCTTCCAATAAGGATTAATTATATCTTAGTTGGGATCAAGTACAAGCTACTGTTTTATTATTACAGACAAAAAGGAAATCATTTTTAAACATTTGGATTATTTGGCTAAAACGGGAGTCTATGGGAGATGGCCTTTCCGTAATTCGGAGCTTTCTGCATAATGGATTTCCGGATAATGGATCCGAAACCAGTAATAAAGGTAAAATAGCAGAAAATGTGCTTCTCTATCAGCACCAGGAGTCTTGTGGGTGGGCTCCCTGCACCCCTGGTAAACTCAGCCCTTGCTCTTTGGAGCACAGCCATTATCCCCGGTTCTGCATACTCTCCCTATGTACTGCCATAGATCTGGCCAGTCCTTCATTTATACACACTCCAAAAATTATAATTTCCTCCACTAACTATTTAGAAAAAAAAAAGTGAGTTTAGGATGAGAGTAGAAACGCAGGCAACCAAGATAAATGGGATTAGTTTATAAAAAGACAGCAGGCACAACAGGGAAATAATTGTTTTTAGAGACCTAAAATATCAGCTCTGTTTATTGCTGTGAGGTGCAGGCTTTTGATGGACTTTGCAATTCCCCGTGCTGCGGTTATCCTTCCATTCCGAGAAAATCCCAGTTTGTGCTACAAAGCCATATCGGAACCCAAACAGACAAAGCTGCTTAGTCTCTGAGAGAGGCCCCCACATGGCAAAGCACTGAGGATTATGTGAGGAGCATCCTAATTGGAAAGGGCACCTCAGCTTATACCAGAGAGAGGCTGCATTAATATTTTATACTTCAATACAACACAGACCTATTCAGTTCTCCATTGTGTAGGCTCCAGGGATAGACGGACTAGACACATGCAACATTCAGCACTAGATACTACAAATGGCATTTCAGAGAGTCCCTACCCATAATCTATTAACCTCCACTGGTTCTATAGGCACCATCTCTCCCTACTATACCTGCTATCCCACAGTCACACTCCCTTCCCAGAGACTATTATCCCACTGTTACTACAGGCAGCATCTTTTTTCATCATTCCCGATGTCCCACAGTCCATTATCAGAAACTATTATCAATACCGCTATAGAAGCGTCAGCTTTTGTGCAAAAGGCTTACTGGCTACAGTTACCGGTTACCTAGGACCGTCCCACTTTCTCCCCCTACAAACAACTATGATGTGGATATTGCAGACTGCCTTGTTCTCTATGCACTCAAGCAATAAAAATGGACACAAGCAGCTTTCCTGGAAACAAATTAAGTTATTAAAATTTACAGTCACAGCTTTATTTAGTCAATAGTGTGGGGCTGTATTGGTTTATCCGTCGTAAAGATCAATGCAGGGTTCCCGAGCTTAATGTTACATTTTAAAGCGCTTGTTGATGTATCTTTTTTATATTCAAAAATGACACCGTTTTAGTACATCGACTGTAATGTTTTAAATTATTTACAATACATTAATATGCCATTTACTTGATAAAGTGCCTAGAAACGAGCAGCGCCTGCGTGCCGAATGCATTTGAACATGTCGCCGGTAATACTGCAGGTGTCAAATCAGAGAGATTTATTTTGAAATAATGGTTCTTCCGAGCAGAATTCCTGTTGTTTAATGGATACCTCTCCCCCACTGTATCCCCCTGATGTGACAATTATACCGATAACATTTTAACCCGGATAGCTGGGTTTATACGCGCATTATGAGAAATAAGATGATGGAGAAATACCGTGACTTCAGTCAATTTGTACAAATAATTGGTCTGCGTTGTATCCGGGACCACGGTTCATGACCGGCCAGCCATTACAATATGAAATACTAAGGGTCAAGTCTTCCTGTGGTCCCATACCGGGAAAGTTCTACGGACTAATTCCAATAAGTATGAACTATGAAAAAAAAAAAAAAAAAGGCAATTTGCTTTGATGAGCAAGGAAAAAAAATAATAGGTGAATCGGAGCGAGGAATAAAACCGGAGGCGCTAACTGGGTGCAATGCGAGACTGCAGCTTGCAGGAGAGAGCAACTTGCTGAAGACCTTTTGGCTGATCCTTCAATTACACACTGTAAATTATTTATGGACATCTTTAGTGCTTGCCTGAACTGTTAGAGAACTTAGAGAGTAATCAAAGCAGAAAGGATCCGGAACCTCTGCCATTTAAAGGAATGGTATAGTGGCTAATCGGGTAAAATCCAGCTCTAATTTTCCCCTTTAAAGGAGAATTGAACTTGTTTGGGGAAAAAAAAAACCACCCTGGGAAACGTCCCAAACTTTTAACTTACCCCTCGGCACATATTCTGTCCTTGGGGTTCATAGGTGCCATCTTCTTTCTCCGTCAATCTTTGGAAGGAGGCATTTTCGGTGCATGCGCAGTTGGAGAAAATTTTTAGCCCCGAACAAGCGCCGAAAGTCATGAAATTTTGCAGATGTTTTCGTGACCTTCGGCGCATGCGCAGTTGTTTGGGACATGCGCCGAATCTCCCCCGAAGATTGCAGAAGAAAGGCTGGGGGGGGGGTCTACAGGGGGGAGGGGGGTAGGGTTTTTTTCCCCCCCAACAGATTGAATTCTCCTTTAACCTCATGTGGTGGTAAAACCTATGCTGTAGAGCTGTAACCCATATGCGCTGATATTCATGCAGCATTGATGGAATGACCCAGTTCATGTGGCTTTTAGGTTTAACAGAATTCAAACGGCTAGCATTGTTTCAAGTTTGGCTAGGTATAAGAAGCACACAAAGCCTGGAATAATAACAAACACAATAAATTGGACTGGTGCGGACAATGTAATTTGCCTACTCTTTATTTATAAGCAGCAATTGAGAATAGTTTCCCTTTAAAATAGGTAGCAGCACTCCCATATAGTATTAAAATTTCCTTTATTTCACAGTATTCATCTGGCACAACAATGTTTCGGACCACCAGGTCCTTTTTCAAGCTGACAAATAGTTTCCCTTTAGAAAAAGAGATAATTTGTTCAAAAGGAGATAAGCAGCTCTGGATAAACAAACCAATCACTTTCCTAAAGGCCCCCATAAACTGGCCAATGAAAGCTGCAGACAGACCGAGTCGGCAGCTTATTGGCCCGTGTGTGTGGGGCCATCAGATGGGCTTCCCCAAATAGCCAATCACAGCCCTTATTTGGTAACCCCAGGGACTTTTTCATGCTTGTGTTGCTCCCCAACTCATTTTACATTTGAATGTGGCTCACGGGTAAAAAAGGTTGGGGACCCCTTGTCTAACATATATATGGTAAGAAAATGTAGGCTTTACATGTCCTTTAGGTTTTCCTGTGCAAAGAAAACATTTGTTAAACCTCCAGTATGAGAACATGATGAAGGAGGACAAGAAAATCAATTTGCCAACAGCAAAAACAAAAATAAACTGATTAAATCAGACTGCAACATTTCCAAAAAAAAAAAACCTACTAGAATGGCTGAGCCAAGGCCTGGGCGATACTCACCTCTAGTGTAGTCAATACAATCTTCTCCACCGAAGAAAAATAAGCCTCCCACAAAAACTGAGTCTGCTGTCTAAGTGCTAGGATTTTATCCTGATGGATAGACCTGATTGTAGAAGGAATCTGTAATACAAGGATGGAACACATGCTGAGAAAACATTGTAACCTGATCAATGTGTGGAGCAAGCAACACGCGCATACATAATACACACAATAAAAACATTAAATAAATACATTCAAGTGCAAAAAAAGTTATTTTCAGCATGGGTACAAGCTTACGCAGCACATCAAACCTTATTACTTACATATATTGCCCAGGAGTCGGATTATTCCATGCCACAGTATCTTGTGCGATAAACTGAATTGTCAGATCTATTTTATCCCCCCAAAGGGGACTTCTAATATTTTATAACATTTTGCAAAAGTTTCAATTTTCATTGAAAGGGAACATCTATTCTGCTTCCAAATGGGTAAATCATTCCGTTCATTGGATAGTGTAGTGTGGAACATGGCTCACTGCATGTCAACTGCTTTATATACGTCTTTACAGATAGGAATGGAGGCAGCCATATTGGTCAACTTGCCAGAGATATTTGCATGGATCAATTAAAGTGATGTATTTTCTTGGCCACTAGTCTGGATTTGAAAATGGCAGCCCTCCAAAGATCTTCTAGATCCGTGAACCCCTAGCCAGTGGCTCGTGAGCAACAAGCTTGGATGTAGCTCTCAGTGGATCAAAGTAGGCGCATATTTTTTGAATTAATATATTTATTGGAGGCAAGTTTTGGTTGCTTAAAAACCAGACATACTTCCCAAAAAAGCTGCCAGTCCACATAGGGGCTACCAAATAGCCAATCACAACCTATTTATGGCACCCTGGGAACATTTTTCATGCCCCAACTCTTTTTACACTTGAATGTGGCGTACGGGTAAAATATGTTGGACACCCCTATTCTAGATACATAACATTCAATAGAATGAAGATCAAGAGGGCAGCAGAGCTCAACTGGGCATTAAAAGAAAATAATGTTATTAAATGAAATACCCAGAGAAAGAATCATCTTTCCATTGGATACATTTGCCCTTTAACGTATCCCGTTCATTTCCGGGCTTATTGTTAGACAAATCTCAAAGCCATAAAAGTGACTTGTGTTTAATGTGATGCACATTACATGACAGATCATAAAACAAAGGCTGTGTAATGAGCAAACAGGCAAGCAATGCGTAGTAAGGCAAGAACATGAATACACTGAACTGAAAGACATTACAAGACACCATGAAACAGCTGTTAATTAACTAAATGCCGGGCAGCGCTCCTAATGCGGAATGTGTTTAAAGGCTACTTAATCCCAATTTACTGCTTAGCAACCAGAAGAAACCCAAAAAACCCTGGTTATAATCCATTCAAGGCATTTTGCCAAAGATGATATCTAATTAGGGATGTGCCAAAGCGATCATTTTTGGAATCAACCAAATTATTTTAATAACATTTTGATTACTAAGCCAAACGTAAACCCTTATTTACATGTGAAAAATTAGACCAATATTCCATAAAATTAGCCATATCTGAATTAAATATGTTGCCTTTGGATATCCAGCGGTACAGGGCAAAGGCACACGACAAGATAGCAAGGGTGCTGCCACCAAATTATTACCCTTTAGTTCACAGGAAAATGCCCATCCGTAGCCTTTCATTTTAAAGGCCCTAATCCTGCCACCGTGATGGGGACAAAACAAAAACATGGCATTGATTGATCATCACCGGACCGTGGCCCGACCAGGACCCCAAACCTTACGCCATCACTTGTACTTTGTGAAGATTTGTCCAAAATAATTATAAACTGGTAAATACACCCAAAAAGGTATTGTCAAAATGAATTATATAAAAGGAAAGAAAAAAGGCAATGCGAAAGGAGAAAGCAGGGGATTAGTCGCTTGCAAAGCGAGATTGGTTGGTGCCAGAGGGAATGTGCGAGCACAAACACCCAGCTCTCTTGAAATAGGAAATGAAAATCTGTAACTAAACAAGAAAAAGAGAAAATGGAGTCCCAGGGCGCATATTCGGGCCGGCTGCCAGCTCCTTAAAAACCAATGTTAATTATGGAACAGTAGTTGCTCAGTATGGAAGCAGCTGCTGCGGAACAGAATGCTACGCATACACACAGGTCAGACAATGAAGAGTCTCTAAGGAGTCTCTAAGGAGAGTGCAGTCACCAGTTGGGGACCTACTACATGCTTGGGGTATTCACCTCCAGCCCAAGAAGGCCAAGGAGAAATTCCACTGGTATATACCTGTGTATTACATTTGTAAGACGTATCCTGGGCAACTTAAAATTTCCAGCGATTATTGTAAATAAATGTCAATTGTTTTCTTTGCTTTGGTGATAACTAGGGTTGCCACCTGGCTGGTAGTTTACCGGCCTGGCCAGTATTTTTGATGGTTGATCCCAATTATTATTAATAGGAGAAAAAGTTAAATACAGTATATAGGAAGGCCGGTATTGTTTTCAAGAAAAGGTGGCAACCCTAGTGATAACAAATCTTTAAGACAAATATTTCTTTGAGGACGTTCACCCAACATCTGCTTGGCTACACTTCTTGTCCCAAACATAATAGATTGTTGAAATACACCTGGTGGAGAAACCCACTTACTGTTTATGCAGCCTAAATACTATCCTTATCAAGCCCAGATAAAGGGGCCTCCAGAGAAGTTCATTAACGGAGATCCTCGTGAAAGAAGACGGCTGACTTGCTGAATCTCTCAATAAACAACTGCATCTAAACGGACTTCCATCAGTTGGGGACCTCAAAGCTCTCCGATATAGTCATGTTAAGGGACACTCCAAATTTTAAAGCACTTTTTGGAGATTCTTTCCATTATAATATTTACCACGGCACGGAGGTGTACCGCCCTTCTATCAACAAACTGTCTGAATTCTGCTCAAGTCACACCATGACAAGCAGAGATCAGAAGAAAGAAATGGGAGAGATGGAAGAACCTTGATGTGCAAGTGCAGAATTTACACCTTTCCCGATCTCATTAAGGTCAAGGTGTTAATGCGCTGTCAGTGCTGTGTTTGTTGTACCGAGAGTCCTGGCTTCCTGGAGAAGCACAAGCCAGAAGGGATTAGAATTAAAGGTCACACTACCTTAGTCATCAGATACGGAGGAATCCAAACCGCATACTGCCTCTTATGGGAATAGAACTGCTGGTCAAAAATGGTCCGGAGTTAACTGGATATAACCGCAGAAACCATTACTTATAACAAAACTATCCCGTAGCTCTAATTCATACAAAATTACATTTTTATTAAAAATTACATATTAAAAAAGATTTTACAACCTGGCCCCATAACAGTCTGACCTACTGACCCCATGACCGTCCACCATGGGGTCAGCATGTAAAATCTTGTAATTTTGAACAGAAAATCTTTCTGAATTTTGAGCTACGGGATGCTTTTATTATAAGTAGTGGATCAGGTATTGAGGAAACTCACAAAGAATGATGAGGGGGAAGAGAGAGAGAAATAGTCTTGCACCAACCAATCCATGATCTCCTGGAAGCTGGCACCAACCAATCCATGATCTCCGGGAAGCTGGCACCAACCAATCCATGATCTCCGGGAAACTGGCACCAATAATGCATGACTAGAACAGGCAAAGATGATTTGTATTGAATACAGTTGGATTCATTAGCTTTCCGACAACCTTCCTACACTTCAGTGTTAATCTTATTGTGTTTAACAGATTTTTTAGGAGTTGAAGGACAACCTTCAAAAGCAATGTTTAATAGAATAATAGCGATTGTATTCTGTTAAATACTTATAATGACAAAGTGCCAAAGAGCTGAAGTGTGGCGTTACAGTAACATAGAAAGCTAGAACAATAATGTCGATAAAGCACTGCGTAACTTGTCGGGGCTTTATAAATAAATGATGATGATATCGTTGTATAGCCTGGTGCTCAAACGTTACTAAGAACCGTTGTGCGCACCAGAAATAAAGTTATATCCTCATATTTTATTTTGCAGGTTTCCTTTCCCTCTCCTGCCAAAACCACCAAAGCTGAAATGTATAGTTGAGGACCCACACAATCCCTTATATCAGGGGCTCACACAACGTTCATTTTGGATCACCAAGATTTGGGGCTCCTGTGGGACCTGTGCATCAACACAGATGGTACACTCCACCAATTTGTCCAGGGCATGCACGAGCGTTTGGCATGGAACATGCACAGTGGGAGAACGGGGTGAGATCTGTAACCAACCACAGCTAATGCAAACATAGTACAAAGGTTTTGTGGTGAAGCAGTGATTCCCAACCAGTGGCTCATGAGCATCATGTTGCTCCCAACCCTTTGGATGTTGCTCCCAACCCTTTGGATGTTGCTCCCAACCCTTTGGATGTTGCTCCCAACCCTTTGGATGTTGCTCCCAACCCTTTGGATGTTGCTCCCAGTGGCCTCAAAGCAGGTGCTTATTTTTGAATGACAGGCTTGGAGGCAAGTTTTGATGGCATACCGAGAAACAGAGCCTCCTGTAGGCTGCAACAGCCAATATTTGGCATTCCCAGGAACATTTTTTTCCCCATACAGTATCTAGTAGAATTAACTCAAAGGAAACTGGACTTTGAATTATTCTAACTGTCCAGTTGACTTTGGCTTAATATCTACTAGATACTGGATATCATGACCTGGATAAATGGCAATCTTCATAGACTTTTTTTATGTATATTTTGCGGCTTTTGGGTAAAAAATATGGGAATACCTGAAGGTATTCCGAATTGAGAAAGCCAGCTGGATGACTGGTAAAACCTCAAGGAAAAAGAAAATAAAAACACAGCAAGTCCGGTTGATTCGACTTCTTTCTACAGATATACCACGACCTGGATGAATCAGAATCTTCACAAACACTGGCCATAAATATACCACATTAATTTTTTTTGGCCGAATGTGGCTCCTTGAAAGGCTTCTTGGCCCTGTAGCATTGGTTATTCATGCAATGTCCACAGGTCTAAGTGACACCCGTAACGGATGTTGGCTGAACTGGCAGGGGAGAATAATAAGTGCTGTCAGTGGCAACCTTTTGCTTACCTGTAATAATAATCTCTCATCCCCAATGACTGCTGCTTGCTTCCAATCAATCACTTCAGAGAACGGCAACTCCCATCCATTACTGAGCATAACTGGAACGCACGCAGCCTGCAGATGGAGTGATTAACAGCATTATTCCCTTGAAGCAAATCTACATTCATTTCCTTAATACCAAGTGAAAAGGCCAAGCAAACGGCATTAGTATTTGGACAATGATTGTCAACAACGGAATATTTCAACAATACAATGAAATCATTAAGATGAGGGGCCATGGAGGTCTATCTCTGGATTCTCATGACGCTTAAGATTTTGGTTACCGTGCAAGCTATTTTGGGGTCAGACGGGTCTGGAGACACCCAGGAAACCTGGTCTATTTCTGGAGAGACTGAAGAAAGCAGTAGAGTGTGACCCAATGGCTGAAGGTCCTCAACCGTTTAGTGAATTATGGCCTTTATTATTCATTTTAATTGAAGCCACAGTCAGCATATTACTCTATTCCCTTGGGTCTATCTACAACATCCCAGTCATGTGACTTTTTCACCTGCAAAACCTGAACATGAGTCAGTTGTCTATGTCCTTTATCCCAATACGTCGGCCTGATCATTTACTCACATCAGGGAAGTGGAAAAGATCATAAACAAAAGCTTGTGATAATATCCTTGTATATCTTCTAGATCATCCTATCTACCCAGCCTGGAAATAATCCTTTATAAACTAGACATAGAACACTAGCCCTGGTTAATTTACAGATGCAGGAAGAGTCTCCTGATGCTTCCCTGCTCAGTCCTATTTCTCCTACCACATTGAGAACAGTACTGAGCAGGAAGGCATCAAGAAACCCTTCCTGTATAAGTACAAAAAGCTTCTGTTCTGTCTGACCCTCGCAAAGACAGAGGAGCAAAGGGCATGTAAAAACTGCCAATACAGGTATGGGATCCATTATCAGGAAACCCGTTATCCAGAAAGTTTCGAATTACAGAGAAAGTCTCCCATTGACTCCATTTTATCCAAATTTCTAAAAAATGATTCCCTTTTTCTGTGTAATAATAAAACAGTAGCTTGTACTTGATCCCAACTAAGATATAACTAATCCTTATTGGAAGCAACACCAGCCTATTGGGTTTATTAAACGTTGCATGATTGTCTAGTAGACTTAAGGTATGAAGATCCAAATTATGAAAAGATCAGTTATCCAGAAAGCTCCAGGTCCCTCGCATTCTGGATAACAGGTCCCATACTTGTACCAAACGTTTTGCATTATACTATTATGTGGGAGGATATAGGTCATAAAATCTATATTTTTTGTCCAGATACCAGTATCCCTTTAGGGTAGAAGTAAATAAAAAAAGTGGTTTATTCAAGAAGACATTTATGCATCCATTCTCCAGGATCCTTGACAAGTATATTTTTAAAATGATTTTGCCACAGATACTGGAGTGGTGAAAATCAATCTTTTTTTTTTGTTCCCTCTGACATTTCTTGCATTTTAATATTATTCACCACTTCCTCCATTTACTGCTACCTTTAAGGAAAAGTAAATCTTAAAAATAAGTGGGTGTAAAAATTGATGAGGGTGCTATTCTAAGCACTTTTGCAATGTACAGTCATTTATTGTTTTTAATTCCAAGATATTAAAGGATTCATATATTGTTAACATGAGTGAATTGTGTTATAGCAGCTCCACCTGCTGGTCATTTTCTGACCGGTCTGACCACCAAGTAGTCAAGGAAGTTGTCAGGAGAAAGAAGCTGATGCTTTTCAATTAGAAACCTTTCTCAAATCTTTCCTAACCAGAAGAACATTGAAGCAGCCTCTTTCTTTCTCCCGACAACTTCCTTAACTACTTGGTGGTCAGAAAATGACCAGCAGGTAGCGCTGCTGTAACTAAATTCATTGATGCTAACAGTACAGGACTCCTTTAATATCTTGGAATTAAAAAAAATTAAATAATGAATGTACATCGCAAACATTCTTAGAATAGCACCCTCATCAATTTTACATTCACTTATTTTTAAGGTTTACGTATCCTTTAAAGGGATACAAATATCCTGGAAAAAAACGTAACCAAGAAAGAGAACCAAGGCAGCACTAAGAATGGAAAGCGGTCTCTTCTAATTACACATAAATGTCCAGTTTGCCATGCCCCCATTCCCCACCCAGCCATTAACACTAGGATGTGTCTCTTGAGGGATATTAATTGCACGGCTCAGCTCATTTCCACTTCAGCCCGGGGTGACTTGACTGATGTCATGGACTGATCCCCCCCAGCCCGTCATGCCATGTCCCTTTGATACCATTCGTACCTGTAGTGCCTCCAGAAAGCGGAAGGATCCAAGCCTTCGGCCACGGGGGACCAGACAGAAAGTGGCATTGTGCAGCATTTCACGATATTCATACCTGAATGAAAGAGAGCAAGAATAAGTCCAATTAAACAAGCTGAAAAAAATAAATATAGTCAAGAAATTCTAATGAGCAGCAAGGTGACAGTCAGAGGATCTCTCTGCAAAGAGCAAATGTGCCAGAGGACAAGTCAGCAGGAACGTCACTAATCTTTCGGCTGCCAATGGCATCAAGCCAAGCCAATTAAACGGAACATTGTGCAAATAGAAATATACACATAAACGGATTACATTTGCAAACATTCTATTTGGTGGATATACAGTAGAACACCATTTTGTTTCCCCAAACTTAGAGCTAGCAATTTTAGGGATATAAATGCAGGAACCAACCAGAAACAAAGACCCTACAAGCGTTGGATCAAAGCTCCTTTTCATGCGACAATCCATGGCACTATAAAGCCCTAAAGGGGAACGATCGCGAAAATGAAAAATTAATATAAGGTTCATCATACTGAAATAATAAACTTTCCAAATACAATATTCTACATTGTTTCTGAAATAATCAAGTTTATCCTCACTATTCCTCTCCCAGCATCTTTTTCTCTTCATTCTGTCTTCATGGAGCAGTTTGGTGTCAGATATTCACCGACGGTTACATCCAATATATCTTATAGGGGGGGCTCGGTTTGCCTAGAAGATGTATGTAGGGATGCCTTTTTCAGCAGGAGTCGGATTCGCCCGAATCCTTCTGTCTGGCCGAACCGAATCCTAATTTGCATATGCAAATTAGGGCCAGGGAGGTAAATCACGTGACTTTTTGGCACAAAACAAGGAAGTAAAAAACGTTTTCCCCTTCCCACCCATAATTTGCATATGCAAATTAGGGTTCGGATTCGGTTCGGTATTCAGCCAAATCTTTCGGGAAGGATTCGGCTGAATCCAAAATAATGGATTCGGTTCATCACTAATTAGAGCTCACTCTATTAAAATCACCAGACATTATGTCTCTCTACATGAAGGATTTGTGCAAAAGGCAGTTATTTTGTTAGATTTTGTTTGCACAGGAATCAATTATTTGATTGAGCTCTAATTCCCCCCTATAAGATATATTGGATCTGTCTGTCAATGAATATCTGACATCAACTCCAGCATGAAGAGAGAATGAAGAGCAGAAGCTTGAGAGAGGGATAGTGACAGGGTCAGACGGATATTAAATATCATGATTTGGGGGTCTGGCCAGTCCGACCCTGGATAGTGAAGATGAACTGAATTATTTCAGAAACAATGTAGAATATTGCATTTAGAAAGTTTCTTGTTTCAGTATGAGGAAGCTTATATTAAATGTTCTTTTTTGTGATAGCTCTCCTTTAAAGAATCTCAGAATTACCGATTATCGGGCGCAAACTGATCTAATAATGCACAGCAAGACCATTTCATAGAGCAGACCAGTAAATGCCCCCTGCTGATTGGTTGCTATGGGTAACAAGGAGTGGAACACGTTTAGCACCTATTAGAATATTAACTTATAGGTTTGGAAAACAGTTTAAAGAGCCTGTTGTGAAAGTTTATACAGATATATAAATTATTCCAGAAATTCATCGGTGGTGGCAAAAGTTCAGGTCCCCATTAAGCAGCAGCGGCAGCTACGCTACATTCACAGCTTGTATTTTAAATCTTGACTACATAGAATATGTCAACAAATGTGACTTGTTGAGTTGTAACAATGAATTGCAGTGGTTGTGTTGTTACAACGAGGGCTGTTTATGTTGCAAAAGGGCAACGGTCACAACATCAGCTGCAGTCACATTTCAAAACAATGAACTGAAGGCACCCAGCTTTCTATGGAGCTTCTACATCTGGAAAGGCAAGCCGTGAATCATCAATAGACCTGACAGCTGCCTGATTGACATTAATGAATTCCCAGTTAAAAAAAGTACATGGGAAGCTATTGGCTAGTTGGGAAAAGGCAACAGTCCAATCCAATTGCAGAGTGTGCAACAGGAGAATTTAATCACTGCATGCAGGCATCACAGTTGGGTTGCTCTTCCCTCCCTTGGTTTTAGTGGACATAAACATATTTTTTATTTGTGGATGTTCTGTGCATTAATGGGAAAGTAGTGTGCAAAGTATACTTTGAACAATTTTAACAGTTCATTTGCATTGGAAGATGATCTTCAATTAGACTGTTCTATGGGGTAGATCCATCAATTATGGCCAAAACGGTCAAATTCGATTAGGGAATTTCTCAAATTCGATTTTTGTTTTTAAAAATTTGAATCCGATTTACAAGATTTATCATACTCAGGCCCTTTATGAACTCGAATTTGACTATTCGAAACCTAAAACCTGCAGAATTGTCGTTTTAGTCTTCCTGGGATCAATTGTGACCCGTTTGCAGCCTTCCTGACATTCACCTTTTTTTTTAGGAGGAAATCGAGTTTTTAAAACTCAAATTGAATATGATTCAAGTTTTCGGGGTGATCTTGTATAACAAATCAGATTTTTTTTAAATAAATTTCGATTGGTCGAATTTCGAGTTCGTGGGAGTTTTAGAGGATTAGATGGATAGTTAGGTAGGGTTAGAGTTGCAGCCCATTAACAATTAGGAAGGCAACATCTCACCCCTAAGGAGGAATAACATGGACCATTATGTGCAGGAGGCCCTCTGGCTTCCAAATGAAAATTTGATAGAGGCCCACATAACACAGAAACCCCTACACCCATCACAGTTAATTTCAAAAGGTATGAATAAATGCCATTTTCGGTTCTTTCTGCATCATTTGAAATCCTGGCAGGGAAGGAGGGACTAAAACAGTGATGTTACAAATTGTAACAACTTATGCACAGCTTACAGACAGCATGCAGGAACTACACAACCCACAATGCATTGCACCGCGGTGTTCCCTTCCTTACATTGAAATCACATTTGGGGGGTTTGGAGGACAGATGGCTGTTGATACAAAGTAACAGTAGTCAGCCAGCTCAGCAAAGTAGTCAGACAGGAGAGCAGGGGGATTGGCTTAGGTCAGAAACCATGAAAACTCTGCATATTTTTTAATTGATGTATATTGCAAAGTTGCTTGAAATTATGTTTACTGTTCAATAAGCTCGAATGGTGATTTTGTGGAGCTCCCCTATAAGAATTAGAAAGAAAATCGTGGCGTTTGTATAACGGAAATCTGAGCGGCGCAGAACAAGCCATCGATTTGGAAGGAGCCTCTGTTTTCATTGATCAGGGCTGGACGCTGAGAAGCAGGTCTTACAAGGTATTACAGATTGGCTGGAGGGGAAGAAAAACACAAAAAACAAAAAGAAGCCCTTCGTCTCGGCAATAAATGGATTTCATTAACAATATCCGTGCATGAGAGCCTTCGGCCTCCCTCAGTTCAAAACAAAAACACAAACAGCTCTCAGAGAGCGGCTGTAAATTTTGGTCTTGATGTTCCGACCCTGTCAGTCAGCGCAGGGGATTAAGCGGCTGCTTGAGATTCTTGCTTCACTATTATCTGGGGCAGCAGAAGCCGCGTACTGAGACCCTGCGGTGACTAATCAGCCGTCCAATGCATTCCAGCCCTCGCCATTCGCCCGTGTCCCTGCACTTAAGTGATAGGAAGCTGCCCAGTGCACCATGGGAACCATCACTTGTACTATACTAGACTTAATCCACCATCCTCTCCTTTATTTCCTCCCCTCAGACATCACTCATACCATCTCTTAGAAAGAATTGAGGCAGCAGAATACAAAGCAATGTGTGTGTATATGTGTATATTTAAGCTGGCCAACTACGTCAAAGTCATCCCATATCTGGCCAGTCCTACACTCAATTTTCATCTGATTCATTAAGAATTCCATTACTTCATTAAACATTTTACAAAGGGACTAAGTTTTACCTGCAACTTACTTGCTGCTTTCAGAGTAAATTTCCCAATCTGCCCTTTTATTAGACACCAGTGGGATCACCTGACTATAGCTGGGAAGGGTGGGGGCTACAAGAAGGAGCTGGTCACTGCTCCAGTATAACTACAACACACAAAGAAAAGTTGTGCTCACCACTAATTTTTAAAACCATTAGGCGGGGGTGCAATGAGGCTGTGACCACAAAATAAGAATAGACAAATACAAGATCCTCTGCACTCCCAGATATGGGATGACTTTGACGTAGTTGGCCAGCTTAAATATATTGCAATATATGGACAAACAATCCCTGTTGTTTAAAGGGTAAGGCATTTTTCAGTAGCTGTATGCACAGAATGTCTCAATGTCTTAAATATATTGATAATGGGTTGAGTGCAGAGGATCTTGCATTTGTCTATTCTTATTTTGTGGTCACAGCCTTATTGCACCCCCGCCTAATGGTTTTAAAAATCGTCTCTGCTTGGTACTATATTTAGTTTTTATGCAATTAAATCTTGCTTCCAAGCCTGGAATTCAAAAATAAGCACCTGCTATGAGGCCACTGGGAGAAACATCCAAAGGGTTGGGGATCACTGCCTTAAAGGAATAGTAACATCAAATTAAATTTTCCTTGCACTGGTAAAACTGCTGTGTTTGCTTCAGAAACACTACTATAGTTTATATAAATAAGCTGCTGTGCAGCAATGGAGGCAGCCATTCAAAGGAGAAAAGGTTCAGGTTACACAGCTGATAAACTCTGTGGAACATAATCGTGTTATCCGCTATTTATCCTGTGCAATATAGCCCTTTTTTCAATTTTCGCCATTGCTACACAGCAGCATGTTTATAAAAACTGTTTCTGAAGCAAACATCAGGACAACACTACATGATACTTTCATTACTTTACAACACTTTCCTTTATTGGTGTTACTGTGCCTTTAAGTCTACCAGAAAATCAGGACCGCATTAAAATAAACCCAATAGGCTGTTTTTTCTTCCAATAAGGATTAATTATTAATAGTTGGGATCAAGTACAAGCTCCGGTTTTATTATTACACAGAAAAAGCAAATTGGTTTTAAAAATGTCTATTATGTGGATAAATTTGGGAAATGGTATATATGTGAATGTATATGTGCCACCCTGTGTGTGTGTGTATTTAGTTCAACTGCCGATTGAAGAATGGGAAGAAAACCCAAACCAGACGTATTGCCCATGGATATAAAGCAACGAGGATATTAAACTATTCGTTAAGCACCCCATATCCTTATCCTGTGCATCCAAACGCTGTAGCCTTTATCAGTACAGACTAATAAGTGTCTTTATATAAAAAAAAATAAAAATGAAGCAAGAAAAGCAGCTTATGTTGGCTGAAGCATCATTATCACCAACCTTATACGGCCTACATTCTTTCCGCCTCTTCATTTTCCCTTCCTTACGACCGAGACTTGATTACCATAAACACAAGCTGCCCGTCAGCATCCAATAAGGCAGCGGAGCTTCATTAAGACATGGAACTTTGAAGTGAGCAAAAATGATTCATTATGCTTTTTTATTCTCTGCACTAGGGGTCACCATATTACGGGGACCCCTTCAGAGCCGGCAGCACCGAGGAACATGCCTATTAATCATGTACAGTGTATGTGCGGCACATGTACAGCGGTGTTATACTGATGGGCTGACAGTTAGGGGCTGCCACATTATCTTCTACAACAACCAATAATGGGGAATGTGGATACTGAAAGCAAATACAAACGCTTGTTCTACACGAGGGCTTTGGCACGGAGAAGCCAACTCCAAATCAGAATAGATTCGGACAAGTAGTTAAAGGTGACCGATAAACGTATGACTTTGTGTTTACCCCCCTAAACTGGGACGGAACTGGATATGGACAAGAATCCTCATATCTCACCCTAAACCAGGGATCCACAACTTTTCCATCCCGTGAGCAACATTCAGATGAATAGGAGTTGGGGAGCAACACCAGCATGAAAAATGTTCTTGAGCTGCCAAAAAAGTGATGTGATTGGCCATTTGGGAGCCCCTATGTGGATTGTCAACCTACACTGAGGCTCTGTTTGGCATCTGTGTTTTATACAACCAAAACTTTCCTCAAAACCAGGAATTGAAAACCACTGGGAGCAACATCCAAGGGATTGGAGAGCAACATGTTGTTCACGAGCTTCTGGTTGAGGATCACTGCTCTAAACGATATTGGTTCCTACAGTGTTGCCTCATTTTTATTTTTAATATGCATTAATTCCAAGATGTGGCCTTCACAATTTGCCTTCGTAGGACCCAGTTTTTGAGGCCTGACTGGGAACTCCCCCCCCCCATTTGCATGTACAAATTAGGGTTTGGTATTCGGCCAAATCTTTCATGAAGGATTCGGAGGTTCAGTAGAAACCAAAATAGTGGATTTGGTGCATCCTTAAAAGGAACTACAGATGCACCAAATCCACGATTTCGTTCGAGATTCAGCCTTTTCCAGCAGGATTCAGATTCAGTAGAATCCTTGTGCCTGGCCAAACCAAATCCTAATTTGCACATGCAAACTAGTGACGGGATGGGAAATCACATAACTTTTTGTCACTAAAAAAGGAAGAAAAAACTTTTTTTCCCCCACTTTTTAGCTTCCGGTCACTAATTTGCATATACAAAATAGGATTTTGGCATTCAAGTGACTCTTTCGTGAAGGATTTGAAGGAACGAATTTGCATGTACAAATTAGGGTTTGGTATTCGGCCAAATCTTTCATGAAGGATTCGGGGGTTCAGTAGAAACCAAAATAGTGGATTCGGTGCATCCCTAAAAGGAACCAACACTAGTTCTTTTTATTCTACACATTTATAAGCAGCAACCGTTCTGTAGATAGAAGTAATGGTGGCAACTGGAAGAGAAAGGAGGCCACACCACAAAGGACTACTAAAACAATATCAGTCTGTTGAGTCTGATTTGTTGACTACCAAATAGTCCCATAGCAAGTGTATGGGCACCTTTAGCACCATATAAAGTCATTTCAAGTGTAAAGCAACAGGCAGCAAGAAGCGCACCCATTGTTCATGCCCCGGCGTATCCAACAACATCAAGTTTGTGCGAGTGACAACGCATAATTCTGCTTTGTATTTTCCTTCCTGCTCCGAGGGCTAATTGATTTCACAGGTGTTTAATTATCATTTGCCGGGAGATAATACCTCATGGTCCCATAAAAAAATGGCTGTAATTTTCCAGCAAAGATCGAGAGAAACCTGGATAATTATTCCATAAATCACGCGCGCTGCCTCCCCTTCTTTGAAAATTTTAATGCTCTCCTATAATTGTATTTGACGACCTTGAAATGAACTACGGAGAAGGGAAAGTAGCTGGGAGGAAAAGTGCCGGAAGATTCCATCTTGTCTGCTTCATTAAAGTTGAGTTTAGGAGAATGCGCAGCACCTGGGCGAGAAGGTCACCCGAAGCTGGTGCGCAGCGAGACAACGCGTTCGGCACAAAGGCGGACGCTCGGTTCCATAATTGCTCTCTCTCTCGATGCTTAAAATGCAAATATAACTATACAGGAAAGACAAGGGATAAAGTGAACTCCTATAAATCCTATATTATAAGGATTGTCAATATCTCTTATTGGCATTTCACCCACACAGTACAGAATGAAAGAGCAGAGCTCGGGACATATGAAAACCAGAATGTAGTGAGAAAAAGACCTAAAGCACCCATGAAAACTTGCATTTAATCTTAGATAGCCAACAAAAGCCCTCATGTAGCCATACGTTGACTGATCATAGATGTGCTACTTCAGACAGAGTTGGCAGCTTCCTGACCATTTATGGACTCTTGGAAGATCTTGCCCAATAGATATCTACTCCCTTCCCCCACCCAACTACCACCATCTGAGTGATATCTAGCAGGTCTGAAAATCCCATTAGACCAGAACAACAAGAGGTCCTCTCCAGATGGGTCTCCCCCTTTATCATCAGACCATTGGCCCCATTGAGGTCCCCATACTCTGGCCCAACATGTTGGTCAGACGTGCCCATTCAGTAAGATTGCAAAATCAGTGGATCTTACCATCTGTTGCCAACTTAGCATTGCCCTTGACTGGGGCACACTGGTAGAACCTCTTATGGTCTGAGGAGCCAGTCCAATATTTATTCCTTGAGGGTGGAATCATTTTCTGACTTTGTGGAACTCTGCATTAGCTCAGAACAAAATCACATCTATATGAACAAAGTCACAGATGTATGAACATACAAACATAAATCAGTCATCATTATATTGTCCATTATCATCTTACTCTGCAACTAACCTACTCATACCACTCAGACTAGGATTAGGGCTGCCCCCACCAGTTACTGCTCCAAGACCCTCTAGCGGTTTGGTTGGGGGTGTGTCAGTTGTACAGAGTTGCTTCTCTTATAATAAAAGCACACAATTTAAAGAAAGCATTTCCTACGGCAACTGTACCGATATTTATGGAGAGGGGGTACAACTTCTCATTTTTGGGGACAAAAACAAAATACAGACAAAAGGACACGAGACTACAGGCAACAAACATCTCTAACAGTACCTGCAGCTATGGGCCAAATGGACAAGTGCTCGGATTCCCATTCAGAACTGGAGCTGAACCAGAGCTCTAACACGTGCAGTTGTTTGATGGAGCACAAAGACATTTGTAGATGACAAGGAAGAAGTGACAGTTTCATGCTGGAGAGTATTTCAGACGCATGCCGTTGCCCGCATTTGCATGGACTATGAAATAAAACAAGGGTGCAAGAAAATCACCCCTCCCAATTTGCCTTCATGGGGGGAAACTTCTCCCAAAAGGCCAACTGAACCAGTAATGATGGGGCGTTACCAGTGCTTTGTACAGGGGTGAATGGCCCCCTCTCCTGTAGATCAATAGCCCTTTTAGTATAGAAGGAGACCTCGCCAGCCGACTGTTTGCTTCAGCTAAACAATTATTATATTATATACAAGGGACTTACTATAGGAATTTCTATAGCAAGCTTTCAGCCAATATTTAATCATAAATCATCACCAGGCAAACACCAGGTAAATAAAAGTATATGAAAAGGATATGGAGAGTAATATAGACATCCTTCTTTATTTGCTCTCAAGGACTTGTGGGAGTTGTAGTACACAAAGGAGCAGGCTACAGGCGTTGGTGACGGCAGACAGAGCCAAGAATTGTATAGAACAAACTGGCCGACATGCGGTACCGAGGGCAGGGAACAATGGAGATCGTTGGATCGGCAGTTAAGCGCACACACAAGCGATATCAGGTTCAGAGATACGTCCCTAAGTGCGCTTACTATTCTTACTCGCCGATACATTATTTAGCAGAGTTAATCCAAGAGCAACTAGTTCAATCGTAAACAGATTTGTCAACTTTAGGATTGATTTCTCTCTCGCCGGATCCATGGAAGGGGCAGCGACCTTGCATGTTACTTAAGAGCCTGCGTTAAACAAGGTCTACTGGTTGCGCAGAGTTATCATAGGAACCTAGAAGATCAATCTTAAGCTTTTGCAACTGCTGTTTATAGTCTCTGAACTGCTGGTTCGGATTGCAGAAACAATACAGTAGAAGAACGGACTTGTGATATCGTGTCAAGACTCAGAACCGAATATTCTAAACAATTTATCACCATAATCTCCCAGCTGTTGTGTAAAGAGTGTGGACTCCATGCCTAGACGACTGAGCTGGCAGTTTGGGGAAGTCTACAAACCACACAAAGGCCCAGAGGTTTTACGCAACGACCAGTAGATGGCAGACAATCCCACCAAACTTCTCCATGGCCGATAGCTCATTAAAGGTCTCTCCAGCATATGCTCTGTATGTGATTATGGGCAAAGTCATTGCCTTCAACGTTTTGTCAGTTGTGCTGCCTCTGCTGAGCTCGGGCCAATTCCCCATGCGAGCGTCTATCTAACAGCAGTCTCTTTCCCACTGAGCCGCGCTCTCTACAAGGTGTTGATTGCTTTGGACTAGAAAAGGTGATAATTGATCGGAGGGTCAAGAGCGGCTGGTAATCGGGGAAGGGAGGGTGCATCTGCCTCTCTCATAAAACCATACTTAATTGCATGCTTAATTAATACAGGCAAGGCATACATTATCATCACGTCTTTCATAGAACTCAATCCATGATTTTGTGCTAAACTGCGCAGAACAGCTACATTATAGCAGAGACATTAAAATTCCCTCTGATTATGGTCAGGAAATAAAGGAAAACCACTCACTTTACTATTGGGGTTATACGGACACTGACCATTATTGCTAACCAACCGCAACGAGCCAATAGACTTTGCAGCTTCACTTGCACAGCCAGCCAATAGGAAACATCTACAATTACACATTGGTGAGCCCCGTCCTTTATTGTTATCAATGACCCAACCAGCCAATAGCAAACGACTACACTGACGAGCAACGTTCCGTAATACTTCTCAATGGGAGCCCACACTGAGCATGTGCAGTGCCACCGACACTGAAAAGATGGTCTCACAAGAACCAAGATGGGGGGTGGGGCCGCTGTGGGCAAGTTTGTTGGCGTGGATTATAACGATCCTAGGCCTGCTGAACTCCTGGGTATAAAATACATAGGCACAGGCTTCAGTTAATACAAAGCAGAAAAAAAATTTGATTATCATTGAACTATGCTTGTTGAGCATAAATAGCCGCTGCTGAGTGTGTGTGAATAAGCCTCAGAGTTCCCTGTTATAACACAAACTGCTCTCTCTCCTGGTTCTGGGGGGGAAAAAAAACCAAAGACAAATTTACTCCGCTTACAAATCTGGCAGTTGGAATGCTGCACCTTCCACGGATTAAACATAGTGGAGAATCCATAAAATAAACAGGTGTGGTTTCCATTGCAGCAGGGTCACAGAGGTAAGAAGATTATCTTCCCAGTCTCTGATCTTCCGCCTCCAGCTCTTATCTCTGGCGCTTACTACATCCCACTGTATTTACACAATAGTGGGAGTTACAGTCGCACCAGGGTTCTCATTCTGTATCCACTGGACAGAGCCCTAAGGCAGAGCGAATGGTTAGCGGTCAATGTTAAAAGGAAAGCTACCGTAGCAGTTTATTGCCAATAGATTAGCCACAATAGTGCAAGATATAACACTATGTATTTTGCAGAATGCTTTACCATACCTGAGTAAACTGCTCTAGAAGCTCAGTTTGTTTAGGATAGCAGCTGCCATATTAGCTTGGTGTTACATCACTTCCTGTCTGAGTCTCTCCCTGCTCACCCTGGGCTTAGACTGAAGCAGGGAGGGGAGGAGGGAGAGAGGAGCAAACTGAGCATGCTCAAGCCCTAGCCCTGGAGGTTTAAACTGAAAACAGGAAGTCTGATACAGAAACCCATGTGTACACAATAGAAGGAAAGAAATTCTGTGTTTCTTTTGACAGAGGACTCAGAGCAGCATTACTTTGAGGGTTTATTAGTGTATTTATATACACCTTTCTGATAAAGCTTAATTAGTTTTAGCCTTGCCTTCTCCTTTAAGAAGTAGATATACATTTGCATGAATAGGGCAATGTAGGCAGGCCAGTTAGTATTTTCTGCTATTTCTTAAATCGACATTGTTACACAGTATCTTATTTGCACCTGTTAGCTGTTCTGGGCTCTCTGCCAACAGCCAATTAAGTTAGAAACTTTGTTTCTTTTTCTGGCTGTTCAGTGCAGAGAAAAAAGGGGACTTTCCAGCACAAATGAGGGACTGCAGGTTGAGCTGTCAAAAGAGGGACTGTCTCTCTGAAAAAGGGACAGTTGGAAGGTATGTAGTGGCTATACAGTGTATGGATATGGAACTTGTATTTAGGTGCAACACTGGATACAGAACAGAATGGGGATCCGGAATCCTATAAAATATCAGTGTGTTTCAGTAGCAATCACATAGAAAGCAGAGAGCCCCGGGGCCTGAGAGATAATAATGAAGTGCTCCTATGGAGCCGTGAGAAGCCATAATTCAGTTCTGTGACTTCCCGTTGCAAGAAGAGACCTCATCTCCATAAATTAGCTGATTATGTACATAGCACTGCTCCACTCGGCCCTATACTCCCCCCCAAACCTGGGCATGCTTGAGAGGAGAAATATATGCTCATCACTGGTTCCCAGGCACAGAGAAATAGCCAGAGAGAGTACAAGCTAGCCCAGCAGCCCCGGCAAATCAAGTGTGCACAATTGCTCAGCCTGGCTCTGCAAACCGGGCTCAGCCGAGCAGAAATATAGATGTGTTATACAAATGGCATAAGATCTGTATGGTGCAGGCACAGCTGTGTGTGTGTGTATATATACTGTATTATACGAGGGAAGGAACATGGCCACTTCCGAGCCATATATACCTGCTACAGGCTAAAAACTCTTCATGCTTCAATATACATGTCGCATACCTCCCAAGTGTCCCGTTTTGA
>CM044441.1:142736221-142746698 GCA_024363595.1 Xenopus borealis
AAAAAATGCTCTGGAAGGTGTAGGAAAGCAACCCTCCTTTTACTTGCCCTTTAAAGCAATGCAGACTCCTTAGTAAGAGAACACGAGTCATTCGTGCTTACATGCGCTCATCGGATCATCCACACATCATGGCTCACATGCAAATGAATTGGAGAAGTTTCACAAGTAATGTGCAGAGAGGAAGAGATTGTGGTTTGTGGTTTCCAATGAAACCTTCAGAGCAGAGATTGGTTACAATGGAGCGCTGCGTGCGCCCATATGCATTTGCTAGCCCAGAACTGGCCTTTTCGGCTCTGCACTGGGTCTCCCTCTGCCCCTGTGCCAAACCACAAGCAACAACATTATGGTCACGCCTGTTAGAGGGTAATTACAGCCGATTAAAAAAACAGACTGCATAAAGCTCTTCCATTCTCTTGCGTTTATTGGTTACACATTTGTAATGCACCCCAAGTATCAACCTGTTGGCCCCCCTTTTTTTTTTCAAAATAGGGATGTGCCGAATATTGTGACTATATTTCACTATATATTGTGAGTGGGTCCCTAAGCTCAGTAAGTGACAGCAGCACAGAGCATGTGAATCAGTGAATCAGTAGAAAAGAAGATGGGGAGCTACTGGGGCATCTACTGGGGAGACACAGATCTTTACTGCTAAAGGACTGTGGTTGCCTTGGGCTAATACAGAACGAAGCACAAAAATAGCCAATTCTTTAGTTGGGCTTTAGTTCACCTTTAATGAAAAGCATCATCAGTGAGCTTAACAGAGGGGGCACCTTCTAGCTCTGACAAAGTGGGGACCCCTTTTCCTTTAACTGGAGACGAAAAAAAAACATTATTTCTATTATACCAAAGGTGAATTTAAAGGTTTAATACCCATGTCCCAAAATAAAATTGAGTTTTATTTTTAAATAAGTAATTAAGGGAAATAGTCCGGGCTGCTTGGCACCAAAAGGGCTAGCCACGGATGTAGGAGCCAATGTATCGCCGAAGAGCCGGGAGAAATAGATGGCATCTTTCATTTAACCGAAACAGATTGAAAAATTAAATAAAAGGTTCTTAAATAGATTGTTTGTAGCATCTCCCATGGATCATGAAATGCAGCTCTACTGAGCAGAGGGGAAAAGGCAAATATATTTGCTTCCCATTTGTCGGTCTGTAGCGAATATGTTTTCTGTGCGCTATTTATAGTTCAGAAAATACATTTTATTCATTCAGGGAAGTAGAACAGTCACTTCCTGTGCCAGTGGCCTATCAGCTTTGCTCAGCAGAGGAAGCAATATGTCAGCCTCCAATGACATATGCAGGGAAGGAATTTTCAGTGTCTATGATAACCTAAACCTATAGCCTTGTTCTGAACTATTTAAAGGGGGAAGCCAACTTATAAATAGGATTTATTTTCCCTTTAAGGCAAACACTGTGCATGGCAGTGGTAATGCAATAGGCAGATATTCAGTACATTCAGATCTGAAACCGGTCACCCACCAGCTGCTCTTCCACTGCACAAGGGATATTCTTTGTTGGTACGGGAATCACGGGGGGCACAAACAATTTGCCTTACCCTTTACTTTCAACAACATTGGTTTCTATGAAAAGGTTTCATCCAACTTTGCCAAATATGTACCGGAGGGTTATAACTGGGTTGCTGGGAGTTGGAGTTTACAAACACCCGGATAAGCCGTGTCACGCAGTTACCACTGAAGGTGGCATTCATAAGCCCTCCTAATAACAAAGCTATTCCGATCACAGCCACAAAAAAGGATTCGCCACGGTTAAACCCGTCGCCTGGTTTCGTAGCGCGGCAGATTAAAACGTATCATTAGAAAGTTAATGGAGTCAGTTTTCCCAGGAAGATGTAAACATATTTGGCACCGTGATAATTCAACATTAAAACCCATTAAGTTTCATTGTTTGCCGTCGTTGATGGTTTCTATCAAAGGGGCGACGGTACACGCGAGTGGCCGGCGGAGTGAAACCAGCGAGCGCGGCACTAACTGTATCAAGGAGATCAATCATGCACTAAATTGCTACTGAAAATATATTGTCTCTGCAGGGTTTCTCTCCCAACGCGGCCGACCTGCTATTCTCTGCCCCCCCCCCAATGTATGTTCTATAATTGCATTCTGACTTCTATTCTCTGGCCATTCTCCCAGGGAGAGGTGAAAGCCTTATCCTTATTCAGCAAAGGTTATTAAACAGGGATGGGACTGTTTATTTAGAGGGAAAGCTCTTGTGCATATATACAGTAGAAAGCCGCCATATTGCATATTGGCCTGGACTTGAAAACAAATTGTTCAAAACGAGTGGGTGGGGGAGACGAGCCTGCCGTAGCCCCCTCTGTGATCCGTTCAGTGGCCCAAGGGCCATATGCTTGGACTAACCAGATGTAGGCCTTCTGTGACCCTGCCAGATGAGCAAAAATCTCAGTGGGTGAACGGATTAAAGGAGAACTAAAGCCTAACTAAAGAAGTGTGTATAAATGTTTTACATGATGTTTTGTGCTTGTGTACCAGCCCAAGGCAACCACAGCCCTTTAGCAGTAAAGATCTGTGTCTCCCCAGTAGATGCCCCAGTAGCTCCCCATCTTCTTTTCCGATTCTGATTCACATGCTCTGTGCTGCTGTCACTTACTGAGCTTAGGGCCCACTCACAATTAGGGATGCACCGAATCCACAATTTTAGATTCGGCCGAACCCCCGAATCCATTGTGAAAGATTTGGGCGAATACCGAACCCTAATTTGCATATGCAAATTAGCGAGGGGAAGGGTAAAAGCGTGCCAACATTTTTTACACTTCCTTGTTTTGTGACAAAAAGTCACATGATTTTTTGGATTTGGATTCGGTTCGGCCAGGCACAAGGATTCAGCCGAATCCTTCTGAAAATGGTAGAATCCTGGCCGAATACCGAACACTCACAATATACAGTACACTAAGGGGCAAATTTACAAAATTCACGTGAATGGATCGAAGTTTGATCGAATTCAATAGAACACCGATCGTACGATTTTTCCGGAGGATCAAATATGCAAATTTGGCCACTTCGATCATCGAATATTCAAATTATTTAAAATTTATCTGAATGCCTACATCGCCGAATTTCCTTCTCAGTGTCTGCCGCTAGTATTAATGACAAAGCGCCAGCGCCTGTGCACACGCGGCGCTGCGATTTCCGGAAATCGCCGCGCTGTGTGCACAGGCGCTTTGTCATTAATACTAGCGGCAGACAGGGAGAAGGAAATTCGGGGAGATTGTCGCCCGCTATTAAACGCCAGGTGACAGAATCTCCCCGAATCTCCCTGTCTGTCCCCAGCCTAAGAGCAGTAACAGATCAAATAAAGTAGCAAATAGAATAAACACTCCATGAGTGAGTATGAACCATGTCCCACTTTCCTTCTAGTAAGATAAAGTGAAAGCAAAAGCCACTCAGTAAAAGGGTATATATTTCCATAAAGCCCCCAGCAATGTACATTTAGAAGCCCAGGTCATTAAGCAGGAAATTGCAGAGACAGCAAGATTCCCAATGCCGGCTAAGGACAGCATGCGCTTCCTTTCGTCTCCTATACAAATCTTCTATTAAAGGACCGGTAACATTTTTTTTTTTAATTCGTTTGTCCATAACGGAAAAAAATTCAGTTTAAATTAGCATAGTCTTTATTAAGAAATAACTTACCGATACTCTGCTTCTGCTCCTCTTCAGAAAAGGCAATCCGACGACGATCAATTGTGCGACGATCGATTTCTCCTCACTGCCTATCAAGTTTAAAGGGGCAGGGAGGAGAAATCGGGAACCGCACAATGGATCGACGCCGGATCGCCTTTTCTGAAGAGCAACGGAAGCAGAGTATCGGTAAGTTATTTCTGAACAAAGATTATGCAAATTTAAACTGAAATGCGTATTGGTATTTTTTTCGTTCTGACAAACTAATTAAAAAAAAAAAAGAAAAACGTAACTAGTGCTTTAAGTAGTCACGGGGCCAACTTCAGAGGCTTGATGTGACACTGGTTAGCAGGGACAACTGTTTTACTATACACAAACTATGTGTAGTAAGAGACATAGATGCCTGCTCAGTCCTGGTGACTTGCTTGGAAGTTGTAGCGGTTACGTCCATAAACAGATTTGTGCAAACTTCATACAGTATGGGACCTGTTATCCAGAATGCTCCGGACCTGGGTATAACAAATCTTTCTGAACCTTGGATCTTCATACCTTAAGTCTACTAGAAAATCAAGTAAACATTAAATAAACCCAATAGGCTGGTTTTGCTTCCAATAAGGATTAATTATATCTTAGTTGGGATCAAGTACAAGCTACTGTTTTATTATTACAAAGATGGAGTCCGAGAGATGGACCTTCCTTAATTCGGAGCTTTCTGGATAATGGGTTTCCAGATAACGGATCTCCTACCTGTACTGGGTTATTAGAATGTAAGGTTCCCTTTTAAACTGCATTAAACAACCTCAGATCATCAGGGGGCTGCACCGCAGCACATATATTTTCTACACAGAACTCTTGCCCGGAGTAGTACACGGCCATTTCAGCTGCACCACATTCTAGAAGCATGACCATGCATGCTCAGGTAAAGCAAGGGCCAGGATTTGCATAATGGGGGCCAAGGGACTGACATTCACATGGCTGACAGGGGTGGGATGCCCAAACTTGCCAGAGAACAGTGACGAAGTGCCGGCATTATTCTCACAGTTAAACAAGATACAAAGTACAGGGCTGTAGTAGGCACCATGGGGAGGTGACCTACGTCCTTTGCCCTCAATTCCTTTGATTACAAGAGCCAAGCATTTTCATTCAACACATCGGGATGCACTAGAGCGGCTCGCCGGGCCCATTAGTCTCCATGTACGGCTGTACACTTTGCTTCGCTGAGGATGAAAGCTCCATATTTCATGTGCGATTAACTAATTTGTGGTCCGCTAAGGGGCTTAACCAACTCCAGCCAACTGGCCTTAATGAGGAAATATGCTCAGTACAAACCTTGGGCAAAAATGTAAAGCGAAGTCAAAGGAAAAATCAACACCGCTCTCGGTTATAAACAACTAGGATCTCATTTTCATAATTCACTCTTTGAAATGGCCCTCATAGGACAACGTATGAAATCTCCACCATTAAAAAGGATGTTATGCTGGTTTCTACTGTTTTTCTTCCTGGATAAAAAGCTCCTCCTACGTCTGTAAAGCGTTTTGGTTAGTTGAGCGAAGAATGTCACCAACGCAAAACAAGTGACCATACGATTCATGATAACCATGGAGAACCCTGGCGAGAACAACCACCAGGGTGCTGTCATGTTGGCATATCAAGAGAAGGCAGCATGAGCTCCACCTTCAAACTTAACAAGCTAGTTATATAGGAATATGGCATGTTCCAAAGATCTTCCACCAACATTTAAACCAACAAGGCTGCAGGCCAAGTGTTGATGCAGGTCAGGGAACTGAATATCCTCATAAGTGTAAAATAGGGAGAGCAATATCGTATAATAAACTTGAAAAGAAGTTGTATCTAACTAAGCAGCAATTATAATGAGGAACATCACAAAGCACATTTTACAGGTGACACACCATGCTTAAGAGAAGAATAATGAAGAATTACCTGCATGGCCAGCCCTGGAATAATCTTGCTTAATATAATATCTTATTAAAGATAAAAGTAAGCTTGTAAGTAGCATACATCTTTCCCTTGAAGTTTAGCAAAGGCTTTAATAAATGCCTTAAAGAATGAGCAAACCTTAAAATCAAGTGAAACGTAAACTGACAAGGGTGCTATTGTAAGCACTTTTGCAATGTATTCAATTCATGCATGTTTTTTTCTTTTATTTTTTTTAATCCCAAGATGTTAAAGGTTACGTGTAATGTGAATGAATTTTGTTACAACAGCGCCACATGATGGTCATTTTCTGACCAGTCTGACCACCAAGTAGTCAAGGAAGTTGTCAGGAGAAAGAAAGAAAGGCTGTTGATGTTCTTCTGCTTAGGAAAAACATTATAAACCATTATCAAATCCAGTAACGTAACTAGAGAGGGTCATGTCTGCCCCCCCCACGCGATTTTCCAGCTGGAAACAGTGGTGCAAGAGCTGCCGGGAGGCCCTGAAGGAGAGTAGGCCCTGAAGGAGAGTAGGCCCTGAAGGAGAGTGGGCCCTGGCCCAATCGCAGTCCCTGGTCCCCTGGTAATTCCACCACTGCTTAAATCTTCCCTATCCAGAAAAGTGGCATCAAACCAGTCATTTTCTTTCTCATTACAGATTCCTTGACTACTTGGTGGTCAGAAAATGACCAGCAGGTGGAGCTGTCGTAACAAAATTAATTGATAGTAAATCTAACCTTTAACATCTTGGAATTAAAAAATAAATAACAGATGCACATTGCAAAAGTTTGTAGAATAGCACCCTCATCAATTCTACATTCACTTGTTTTTAAGGTTTCCTTATCCTTTAATTGAACCAGTACACAACACTCCTCCTTTTAGGTGCAAACAGGTAAGGCACGGGCATAGCAGTATGTATGTTTAATTGGGCCCAATCAGAGTCGTCCTGCTTGAAGCCACCCAGCACTCAGGGCTCCCAACAAAGCAAATTTCCTAGAAAGAGACTGTGGCCGTGGGTTTATCCAAATAGGAAGCAGAACAAAAGGATCCTACAGCTAAAGGAATTCACAGCCCCTCGGGCTAAACACCAAAAGCTTTCCAGAAATCCCTTTTCCTTTCACATCTCAGCTGTTTAAGCAAAGCACCGGGTTCTGTTTGTTTAATGCAATCGCTGATGACACTCGACATAGGGAAACATAATTATCAGAGTCCGATGTGTCAGCCCTCTTTAGAAGGTACGGCGAGTTGAAAGGATCCCTTCATAGGAATGTGGATACAATATGGATTGAATTCACAAACCGGTTGAATTTTCCCTTTTGCAAAGTTGTATTTGAGCTCACTCTATTAAAATCACCAGGCATCACGTCTCTCTACATGCAGAATTTGTGCAAAAGGCAGTTATTTTGTTAGATTGTGTTTGTACTGGAATCAGTTATTTGAATGCACTTGAATACATCTGCTAGGAAAGGAACCACCCCCCATAAGATATCCAACTGTCAGTTACTATCAGACACCCAACTGCAGCATGAAGAGAGAATGAAGAGAAACATATGCGAGAAAGGAATAGTGAAGCTTATTACATTTTTGTGATAGTTCCCCTTTAGGCTAAGGCCAGACGGGGAGATTCGGGGGAAATTTGTCGCCTGGCGCTCCGTGTGAATACGCGCCGGCGTTTTCAAGCAATGCCGGTGCGCGTGGGTACTTGGCTATTCGGGGAGGTTCGGGGGCTACAAGTCGCGGCAAGAAGTCGCCAGGCGACTAATTTCCCCCGAATCTCCCCGTCTGGCCTAGCCCTTAAAGCAGAGGTGTTGATTTTAACCTCAATCAGAGCTGAACTAAAGCTCCAACCAAGCTCTGCCTAGAGATGCAGTTAATCGTCATTTCTGTTCGTCTTAAACGGACTGGCTGTTGGTTGATGAAGCCCCATGGCTGGCAACGTATATTGGGAGGGGCAGCTCAACTCCTGAATGAATGTCTCCTCTGGGCCTTGTTTGTTGATCTTGGTTTCCATCAGTAATAAAACATATAGCCTGAGGTCTAAGGATATTGATTAGGCCAGTGGAGAACAATGCAGGGAAGCCGAGGAACTCCTTGGTCTCTGTTTGCAATACAACAGCACAGTTCAGCGGTCCAACAAAAAGACCAAGAGGGAACATCCTAACTTTCAAACCTGCTTTCAAATATCCATGGTCCATAGATATGGGCTGAGATTGCCCAAACATGCTGAAAGTCACTACGTCCACAAACAGAAGCAGGTCCATGTGTTCAGCTGGGTTACATAGTAAGTTAGGTTGAAAAAGAGACACATCCTTTAAATTCAACCTGCCTGCTAGATTCAGAGGAAGGCAAAAACAAAGCCTCTCCAATTTGCATCAGAGGGGGAAAATATTCCTTCCTGACTCCAGGATGCAATTAGACTAGTCCCTGGACCAACTTTTATTATGAGCTATCTCCCACAGCCCTGTATTCCCTCACTTGCTAAACACCATCCAACCCCCTTCTTATACCTATCTAATGTATCCACATCTTCACAGCTTTCACCATAAAAACACCCCTTCTGAATATTTAGGTGGAACCTCTTTTCTTCTAATTGGAATGGGTGACCTTGTGTCAGTTGGAAAGACCTACTGGTGAATAAAGCATTAGAGAGATTATTATATGACCCCCTTATATATTTTATACATAGTTATCATATCACCCCTTAAAGGGGTGGTTCACCTTCAAGTTAACTTTTAGTATATTGTAGAAGGGCCAATTCTAAGAAACTTTTCAATTGGTCTTCATTATTTATTTGTCAGTTTTTTAATGATTTGCAATTTTCTTCTGTTTCTTTGCAGCTTTCAAATGGGGGTCACTGACACCATCTAAAAAGAAATGCTCTGTAAGGCTACAAATGTATTGTTATTGCTACTTTTTATTACTTATCATTCTGTTCAGTCCCTGCCCTATTCATATTCCAGTCTTTTATTCAAATCACTGCAGGGTTGCTATGGTAATTTGTACCCTAGAAACAAAATTGCTAACACTGCAAACTAGAGAGCTGCTGAATAAAAAGCTAAATAACTATAAAACCACAAACAATAAAAAATGAAAACCAATTGCAAATTGTCTCAGATTATCACTCTCTACATTATACTAAAAGTTAACTCAAAGGTGAACAACCCCTTTAAGCGCCTCTACTCCAGTGTGAACATCCCCATTTGGCCAGTCTTTCCTCATAGCACAGATTTCCCATACCTTTTACCAGCTTAATTGCCCTTCTCTGTACCCTCTCCAATTGGGATATGGATACTGATAAAACGATATATTGACTTGAATATATACAGCAGTGGTCCTCAAACTTGGCCCTCCAGCTGTTAAGGAACTACAAGTCCCACAGTGCATTTGCCTGACTGTGGCTGTCAGACTCCATCATTGCATTGTGGGACTTGTAGTTCCTTAACAGCAGGAGGGCCAAGTTTGAGGACCACTGATATACAGTATGCACCATATACAGTGGTTGCTTTTTCAGTTGTATTGAAGAAATCAGATCCTCCCGATGAAGGGAGGATTGTTCCCCCCGAAACGTTGAACCTTTGGTGAAATAAAAGGGGAATTCCCCCAACTGCATGTGTGTGCGGATCCGATTTCTTCAATATTGCTGTTGCTAAGGGACCTGGCCGGGTCTACGGAAGTCCAGTACCACGTCAAGCAGTGTGAGTAAATTGCGGGAGTGCGGTGGTGAAAGTAATTGAATCTATTGTGCTTTTTCAGTTGGGCAGCTTTGAATATCCCTTGTACGTTCCCCCCATGCAGTATCTGTACTTTCAGCCTCAGACCATGGTCGGTAACCATACAAGATCGGCGCCTTTAAATGGACACGTTCGTCAAAGCAGAAATGAACAGGGATAAATGAAGTACCATGTTAACAAAGTCAACAGTTTCTGTAAAACTGGCTACGGCTGTACACATATAATCAAGTAGTGAGCGCTAAGTGTCATGGTTGTGATTTACCCAACAGGGGCTGTGACTAATTGCACGCTTAGCGGCTGCATAACCAGAAAGGTATCACACCGAGCCATTTATTTTACACAGGTACAAACAAACTCGTATAGGGAGCTGTAATTACATTAGGTTTTGTTTTTAAACAGCTTTTTGCCATTACAGTGAAACCCAGTAAACATATATATATTCTTTTAAAGGGAGACTCATCAAGGGTGCATTGTAGATTGCACACGTCATATATAAACGTGCGGGGTGGAAAAATAAACAAAACGTGCGCTAATCCTCGCCCGTATAAAAACAAACACCCCGTGCTCACACTGCAAACAAGAGCCATTTCTATGGTGTGCTCAATGATTCCTCCAGTCTGAGCAAATACAGAGAGAGTCTCGGGGACGGGGAATCTGCGAGACGTCAGAAAGAAATTTCCTACAGAACAGCCGCTCTGTCACACTACGAAAGGCACAGGACGATCAGTTTTAGTCAACATTTTAAGCTTAAAAAAAAGTTATTGCAGTACATTGCAGTGGTCAATCAAGAACAGATTCTTACACATTTCTATACACAGACCAAAGTCATTGGATCACAGTTAAGTTTCTTAACCAACCGATTCACAACCCAAAAATAGGACCCTGTGTTAAAGGAACAGAAACGCCAAATAATTAAAGTGTTTCAAAGTAATGAAAAGGTCATGTAGAGTTGCCCTGTACTAGTAAAACTGGTGTGTTTGCTTCAGAAACACTACTATTGTTTATATAAATAAACTACTGTGTAGCCATGGGGGCAGCCATTCAAAGCTGAAAAAGGAGAAAATGCCCAGGATGCACAGCAGATAACAGATAAGCTGTGTAGTATACAATGGGATTCTTCAGAACTTATCTGTTATCTACAGTGTATCCTGTGCTTGAA
>CM044441.1:142882676-142893641 GCA_024363595.1 Xenopus borealis
ACTTTTAGTATGATGTAGAAAGTGATATTCTGAGACAAAGTTCAACTAGTTTTCATTTGTACAGTGAGTGTACAGTAAGTACAGTGAGAATACAGTAAGTACAGCATGAGTACAATAAGTAAAGTTTACTCTTCCAGTGATTGCTGTTCTTACTACTACAAGTAGAGTGGGAGTTCAGTAAGTACAGGAGTACAGTAAGTACAACAGGAATACAGTGAGCATACAGTAAGTACAGCAGGAGTACAGTAAGTACAGCATGAGTACAGTAAGTACAGCAGGAGTACAGTAAGTACAGTTTACTCTTCCAGTGATTGCTGTTAATATTACAGTAAGTACAGTAGGAGTGCAGTAAGTACAGTGGACGTACACTATATACAGTAAGTACAGTTTACTCTTCCAGTGATTGCTGTTATTATTAATGTAACTACAGCAGGAGTACAGTAAGTACAGTGGAAGTACACTATATACAGTAAGTACAGTTTACTCTTCCAGTGATTGCTGTTATTATTATTAATGTAATTACAGCAGGAGTACAGTAAGTACAGAGGGAGCACAGTAGTACAGATATAGTAATGCCTCTTCTACCTTCCTGCTCCCATCACGTAACTGTACACAAGGATTTCGCCAGTCAGTGTGGAGCTGATATGATTGACAGCTCGCTTTGCAGTCTCAGCCCTAGGGGAACTGACATATTTTAAATTATTTTCCAAGGATTTGAGTTGCCTTCGAATACAGAAAAACAGAGTAAAGTGTGTCTAGATGTCAGTGCTATTCTAACCAGTCTGGTGCCTGGGGTTACACAGTAGGAATAATTTCATTTCCGTTGCAAACTGTATTGAGCTGGACCCTCTCCCGGCCCTCCCTTATATGTGATTTCTATGTTTCACACCCTTGTGTTGTACAGCGCTGCTGAATATGTTAGCGCTTTATACATATAGGAGCTTATAATAACAATGAAAGCAATGAGCATTTAGAGGCCGATGATTTGTAAAGGAATCTCACTATGCCATTTGCTGCTCTCGTTGTGCCGCACTTTCTCCATTACCCGCACCTGCAGAATTAGGGAAAAAGGAAAAACACCATGAAAACTCATTGGCGCTCTCACCATGCACTGGGTTGCAATGAGGATATCTCAAGTTTATACATATTTACCTTGCCGAGGAGGAGCTGGAGTATACTTTGGCAGGCGCCCAAATACACTCAACATTAATGCCGCAGCGTACAGTTTTACCTGGTACTTGAAGCTAATAAGCGCTCGTGAAATTGTATATACTGAGATGCTTGTATTGATTTAGAAGCATTTTACTGGCATTTGCTTGATGAAAACCCGTTTTGTGTTTTTTATTAAATAGAAGCCTCCTGCTCTGCAGCATTTCAAGCCGACCCCTAAGGGCCCTGACACCGACCCTGGGCTTCACATGGTGCATAGAATAATACAGTATTATCAAATACATTTTACAATTAGGAAACATTCTATTTTTTTGCTATGCAACTTTTTAAATGTTGAGGGGAGATTTGTTTTTGTAAAATGATGAGTTCTGTGGAGCTTTGGGTGTTAAAAGGGCCACATCCAGCTCATGGGCCTCCAGCTGCACAACTCTCAGCTAGCAAAAGGTTAGGAAAAGTTTTGAAAAAATATCCAAATTTACTTTTTGCATAGTGGGAGCTTAGTTCCCGGGACCTATGCAACTCCTGAATTTTGCACCCTTTATAAAAGAACATGGATCAAAAAGGGTGGTTTATGAAAGAAGTAGTGTGAAAGTGCCAAAATGGATGGATGTAAATCTTGTCACCATTCACTAAAAGGGAATGAAACTCTCCATTCATCCCCAGTCCCACTCCATTGGCTTACCTCCTTGCACCACCCATCTCCGAAGTGGACCTCTATAGAAGAACCTCTATAAAAATGAATAGGAGCACAGCAGAGTTGTTCAATGCCATCTTCTTCTGCTGCTTCAAGTCCTCTTCAATACAAATATGCTACAAGAGCATGCACAGTTGAAACCACTTAGTTTCTGGCAGAATATGGTGCCAGACAACCCTGCTGTGAAACTGTGCATTTTTAAGTAGGTGCACAGATAGGTCATCTTCTGAATGGGTGGTGCAGAACAGGAGGCCATTGGAAGGGACCTAGGGTTGGAAGGAGAGTGATTGGCTGCTACAGGGTCAGGTATTTCAGTCAACATAAGGTCATATAATATCCCACCCAGCTAGCTTTTTCTTGTGCCATGGACTTGGCATGTGTCTATTTTAAAACCAATGGTGATATGGCAAAATCTCAGCAATTGCTACAATGCCTGCAAACTCATGTACAATCTACTAATTGTGTAGTCACTTAACCTGGAAAAAAAACTGAGATGGAGACAGAAACAAAAATGTCTTCTTGGGCCCAAAAGCAAATGATTTGCACCAGTTCTCCATGATTCTCTGTGTGGACACAACCACGTTTTTTTAATTGTTGTTGACTTCATGCCGTAAAGTGGCACAGAAATAGAAGTTGCTAATTTCAAGGTAACACAAATAACTAGTGACACAAATGAGATTTGGCCCGATTACCAACTCAGGTTAAAATTGTGTGTTGTTTTTTCTTTGTCAAGTAAGTCCCATTTTTATTTTTCCTGACACTGAGAAGCAGTTTGAAAGTCCATAATCCATAGCTTCCATCTGGGAAGGAGGTCTTCTCATGAGAACCAAAGCGATACATATGATCTAAAGACCAACAAAGCACCTGATACCTTCACAAATGGCTTCTCCTTATGAACCAGGTGGAATTGGTGAAAATAATGAGAGATGGTTGAAGTTCTTTTGTCCCTTGAGACTTCAAGAACCTTTGAAGATTGAGGCAGCCATCTTTGCACTGAGTAATTGCTGGAAGAGATTAACAGGTTTAGTACTTTAGCAGCAGATTTGCTTTTCAACTGTATTCCACTAATGGCTTTCATTTTCCAAAACAAGTCTTTAACCATCAATTTTAATGATTAGTGATTAGTGGCTCTGGCTCACTAGACTTGGGCTAAGTCCAATGTTATGGGGCACTGGGATTTTTAACAGGAACAGCAGTATCACCCACTTCTCCAGTTAAATTGTCAATGATAAAAGGCCAAACTCTGAAAAAGAATGATACTGGAAACACAACGTAATTTGAGAATTTTATTTGCAAATTCTTTTCCCAGACACTTTAGGTCAAGTTCACAAAAGTGGAGCAAAATTAAACTGGGGTAAAAAATATTGGGCCAGATCCAATTCAATGAGAAAAGGTTATCTCAAGGTTATCATGTGAAAAACTCGTGGACGAGATTCAATTTGAGGAGAAAAAACTCTACTCCTAATTCACTTAAATTTTTTTCTCTATAGACTTTAATAGAGTTTTCACACGATAAACCGTGAGATACATTCATCTGAATACGTTTTTCTCAAATTGAATCTCGTCCATGAGTTTTCACTTGATAAACCATTTTTTCTCACTGAATTGACTCTGGCCCATTATTGGTTCCAAAAGTAAATGAATGCATTTCGTGAATATAGTGATTTTGTAGATCTTGGAATTAAACTGTCTTTCGAGAGTACCACAACATTCCTTCCTAGAAATCTGGAGTACAATTTATACCAATCTGAAGTTGGTATTTGCTTTTTGGAGCCATTTTTGCTGTAGTTAATAATGTTAAATTCTGAAAGACTGAAGATTCCAATATAACTCAAAATTCGTCTTAATGCAACATTTGTGGAATCCCCCTCTTGTGTTATTATCAATGTGTCCATTTTCTGCAGTTCATTTTATAATAAAAGAGAAGTCTGCAATAATGACAATAATTCAGTTTAGAAAGAGAGATCTGCATGCAAGGTTAAATACAATTAGTCAAGGACATGTGTATATTATATATATATCTCTTGTTAAATAAAACAAATAAACTATAATTACATACCACTCTTCTTTTAGAGAGACATTCAAAACGTTCAGCATAATTTGTTCATACGTTGGAAGATCCTATTGTTTCATGAGGCAGCCGAGAAAGTAGATTGATGGCCCAGTAAATTAAAATTTCCATGAAAAAGGCATAGGCTTAAACTTTAACCAATGGTTTTAAAGGTCAGTCAGGGTAGTATGATTATTAGACTCCCAACTACAGTTGTGTCCTGGTGAGACCCAACAAGGGTGAAACTGGTCTATATAGGGTTCAGTCTATGTGGCATTCCATGGAAATTTTAGTAGTGATACTCGAGTCCCTTCCCTGAATTCCTTCTGCATTACATTTGAATGATGCAAGAGTCTCCTTAACCAAACTGCTATTTTTGTGGGCCCTCAGGACAACAAACAGATCATATTTAGGACCTAAAATTCCATTGGGGAGAACTGTATGAACAACCGGTGTGGTCTTCACCTGAGGGGTTATCAAACCTGAGTAATAGATATCTGACGAATCCCCTGACACATATTGGTCAGGCAAGCTGTTGCCTTGGCCCCATATCAAGGCCAACAAGTAGCCAAGTTGCTTACCTACATCTGCTTGACCCCGATTGGGACTTGAAAAGACAATCGACTGCAAATAGAAAAGTAACATCTAGTAAGTGCAACATTATATACCTATATATGCCCATGTTTATATGTACAAGCCAGTATTGGCACGTGAAAGGCTCTGGATACAGAAATATTCATACAGATCTGGTTCACAAACTGAAAAAGCAAAAACATCAGGTTTCATATGCTCTTCATTACAGAATAAGGATTTCTATGCAGATTCCCTGTGTATCCTCGCTAGTCTATGTGCATACTTATGACCACATTTAAATAACTACATAATAATGGACTGTGATATCTGGGAGTTCTGGATGGGGTGAGAGAAAGAGCAATTCTAAATATACCTCTGACAGCTTTCGGGAATATTAGTGATAGGGAAAAGCTAACAAGGTCACAATCACAGGATTGAGAAAACCTGGCGCAAATAAAAATTTTAACAGGTTTCAAGACAATGTGTGAGTGGATACACAAAGTAATGGCCAAGGCTCCATTTTCACTCTTACTTTGTTTAACTGTGCTTCATATACAGAAAGGGAGAACCCTCAATGTAGCTACTGGGGGGCATTGTCAGTCATTGGGGAGCAGAGTTGTTCTGGGGGGATCTTGTTAAGGGAAGAGGGATGTGTGCAGAAGTCCAGCCCCCACACCCGCCCTCTAGGGGCCCGCCAGCCACCCACTTGTGGGTAAGAGTGAAGAAGCATCGGGCCCATATATACAGTAGCAGTGTTCTAATCCATGTACATCTACTAAACTTCCCTTAGCAACCAGATATGACAGCCTTCTTGTAACACATTCACTTCCCTTAAGATTCTCCCTTTAACTATCCATTAATGAGGCACAAGAAGTGCTAGCCCTTGCACTGACCCTCATTTCCTCTATCTTTACTGTAAGGAGCAGAAGCTATTGATGTTCTTCTCAATAACTTCTGCTCACGGCAATAACAACAGATGGAAATGAGAACTTTTTTGGAGAAGCTGAGTGAATAGCTTTCTGTAGCAAAGAATATCAGTATTTAGGTATAAAATAGATTTCCTTACGTAAGGATCTATTGGTTTTTTTCTAGAGTAGGCATGTACAGGGTGGGGGCAGGGGGTGGAAGAATTCTACTACAACTGACTATACATAGGAATATATCTATTTTTATTGTTCTCATATTTCCACTATATTTCTCTTTAAGTCTTCACTGACAGCATATTGACAAGGGTTAGAGGGAACTTATCTGGCTATTTGTCTAGTGTAGCGCTCCTGTGTGTAAGAGGAATCCTACTTGCAGAATTGCTGCCCAGATCCAATAAAAATAGATTTTAATACCAGTCAGTGTTAGAGACCCTGTGAACATGGTTTAACCAAGGTAAGGTAATGGTCCTAAGTTAGGAGCAGAGACAGTTATGGTTAGGTAGCTTAGCAGCTTTAGCTCCAACAAGATTCTATTGTGGGATTGGTGCTCCAGTGAGAAGGTCCAGTTCTATATGCCATTCTTTGGCTATAGTAGTTTGGGTCCCCCTTGTTGCATATTATAGTTACATCCAATACTGTATAAGCCATTCAGCCATAGCTCCAAGAATATAGAGGCAGAAAATAAGTTCATTCATTCCCAGTTCTCCCGCTAATTGTCTTAAAAGCTGGGTTTTCAGGAACGTCTTGTACAACAAATAAGCATTCTAACCAAATATCCCCCTTGCAGTCCTTCATATTGCCCTCTCTCCCCCCCCCCCCCCCCCACATCAGGATTCTAGGCCACCCAACGGAGACCAGCCCAACAGTTTGGTAACCAACACTCAATACAATTTCAGGGGCTTTGTAAGTCCCCAGATAAAGGGGCAGTTCACCTTAAAATTAATGTTTAGTATGATGCAACGGTTTTATTCTGAGAAAATATGAAACTAGTCTTCAAGAACCTATGTGTGACAACTGGAATGTTTACAGGGTAGTAAATTCTCAGCAGCATTGCCCATCACTAATTAAAGAGACACCACTGGAGACCAGAGAGGCCTAAACAGAGAAACTTTTACAATGATTTGATCTTGGTGATGTTACAGTGTTTTCTCAAGGCATACTGAAATACATTGATCTATAATCCACTCTTGAGTGGTCTCACATTGGACATGACTGAGACTTATCTTATTATTGTCACTAATTATGATTTTGTGTCTTTAGCTTTTGGACTATGCAGCAAACTATCAATGCAGAACCCCCCCATGGTTCTCTGTATTTAAAACAAGCCATGTGAGATCTGTGCATCCTTGGCAATATCTTATTGTTCTGCTGAAGACCATGAACAGAAAGAGACTTCTACTGATATACTGATATACTGTATAGACTACTACTGATATATAGACTACTACTGAGAGACTGCAAAAAAGAGCTCAATTAGAGTCTAATTGTAAAATATTGTACACCGAGAAGCTGTGCTCTAAAGGACTCCTTTGGAGAAGATAAGAATGTGGTGTTGATGGGTCACCATGAACTTTGCCTTCACGTTCTCGTCTATTGTATCCCCAAAGGCTTAATTTACAATTAATACGGTACTTCAGTTGTGTTCGTTTATCACTGACGTGAATCCTATTTAAACCATAAACGAGATTATTGTGTCTATTTTATAACCTGGCAGAAGTCTTTAAGAAAATGCCGTGATCTGATCCGAACATGAAACTCCGAAAATCTAATTTTTAAGCAAAGCAAAATAGGGAAGGAAAAAGACAACGTCACGGTACTTTTCTTCCAACTAAACATTAGCTCTGTCATTCTTCCAAAAAACTTGTTTGACGCTTCTGTAGCCAGATGTTTCAGAGCTTGGCTGGTTAGCGAACATCAACCACTCAAGCTGTAATAAGAAAGTTAATTGGCAAATGGCTTAATTCCTGACAGGTGCATTCGCTTTATAAACATATGCTGAAAACACTTTAAAACAGCACTTCCAACCTTATAATTGCTTTATTTCTTAGCTATGTTGTTAAAATAATAAATTAACTGTTTATGCAATTAGGCCTTAGTCTATGCCACAAGATGGCACGCTGCTATTTCTCAAATGGCACTTGTCTAAAGGCAAATGACCAAGAAGAAGTCAATCTGTATATGGAATAAATGGGTGGAAAATTAGCGTTACTATCTTTGTCATATCTTTGGGTAATATGAGCATTGGGTGCTCACTCATCAAGTGGGCCTTGTCTCATCCTCTGTATTTGGGCACCATTTAGGGCATCGATTATTAAGCAAAAATACAAAAAAAGAGGTCATTTCCAGAGCTTTTGTTCAAAGCAGTGTTTAGCGGGTGCATCTATTTAGATTTTTTGGTTTGGTGCGTCTATTGACTCAAGCTGCTGTGGGAACCTCGAAGCTTCAGTGAAATTTGTCAATCTCTCCATTGAATCCATTCAACCCGTAATCTGCCATGTTTTCCAACAATGTAGTTTTCCCCTATAATTCATGTATAATTTGCTCAAAAAGTAGTGAATTATGAGAAAAGTTTTTTATCCTCAAATTGAATCTCATCCATGAGTTTTCACTTTATTAACTGTGAGATGACTTTTTTTCCCACTGAATTGAAATAACCTATTGTGTCAATATTTTGTGATAATTGAGAGGCATCATCTTGCACTGACTAGTAAAGTATGTGCAAACAGCTCATTGGCACCAGCTAATTTAGGAAGACCCATCCTGTGCTTTAAAGGATAAAGCAAGATACCAAGGCAGTTAATTGCCAATAGATAAGCCACAACAATGCAAGCTAGAATGCCATTTTTATTCCTTAGAATGCTTTTCCGTACCTGAGTAAACAGCTCTAGACACAGTCTCTGTTTGTTCTGATAGCAGCTGCCATATTAGCTGGCTGTGACATCACTTCCTGTCTGAGTTTCTCCCTCTTCACTCATAGCTCTGGGCTCAGATTACAGTAGGGAGGAGAAATGGAGGAGATGGGGAGAAAACTGAGCATGCTCAAGCCCAAGCCGCAGAGGTTTAAGCTGAAAACAGGTCTGCTGCACAAGCCCTTGCCTACACAATAGAAGGACTCTCTGTCCTCTGTCAGCATTACTTTGAGGGTTTACTAGTGTCATATAGACCTTTCTGATAAAGCTTACTTAGTTTTAACCTTACCTTCTCCTTTAATGTAAATACAGTAATGCAATTGATCAGCACTCCCCAAACTAATTGAGGAACATATAAACCAGTGCCCAAAGTAGTCCACTTCAACTGGCTTGTACGAGGGTGATTAGAGTCACAGCACCATCCAAGAATATAATATAAAAAGCCTTTATTGGTATCATGTCTCAGATCTCCGACAACAAACAAGTAAACTCGGAAAAAAGGCCATGCCCGGGCCTGAAATGTTGTTTGTTGTCTGGGATCTGAGCCATGATAAATGTATCAAAATCCATTAAGTTAAAAAAAACTCTAAGTAAAGTAAAAAAAGCAAGTAAAAGCCGTGAAAGGTTCTATAGATGGAAGCTGCGCTAATCCTATTGGGCTTTGTCTTAGCCATTCAGTCTTGTTTTTGGATTTGTTTCACCAGTAATTGTGCAAAAAAAACTTGCTAGAAGCTTTAGGGGCTTTCATATTTTTTCAGTGCATTCTTTCCCATTTATTTGGATCTTCTAATACATTTCATGGCATTTGTGGTTTTAGAGAGGTTTAAAAAAGCTAATACTTCTAATACCACTAAAATTCAACCTTCAATAAATAGACCTCTCCATGTAATAATCATTATGGACATTTTTGTACCTCATTCCACCCTCCCTCCCTCCCTCCCTTCCTCCCTTCCTCCCTCCCTTCCTCCCTTCCTTCCTTTTGTCCCTCCATGTCTCACTCTTTCCCTCCCTTCCTTTATTTCTATTTCCCTTTCCTTCCATCTCCCCTTCCCATTCTTTCTTTCTATAATAGCTAGGATATGCCTGTATGTGGAAACAAAATAGCCATGATTGTTTTAGATTTGTTTGACAAAAAAAATGCCTGAATGATTATTTCAGTTTTGCTATTCTAATTCTGCTTAGCGGCGCAGCCATTTCTATTGGTTCAGAATCGAACCTTCTGCAGTGTTACTGTTTATAAAGTATTATACGCAGCTGGAGACGGATTTGTTGGCCTATCCTTGTATAATTTAAAGATTAATTTAATCAGGGGAATGGGAATTTTGCAAAATGCTGCTGAATGCAGAAGAGAGAAGAATGGCAAGACGTGTTTTTTTGTACGGTAATTAGCCCGGTGGAAAAGCAATACTGAATATACTTAGGGCTTTGTAAATAAATTATAATAATTTACCCTAGGATATTCCTTTAATTATTTCTCCATATTTCTGCAGAAATAATTAGGCATTAACAAGTTCAGATGATGGAGGCATTAATGTTTGAAATCAAGAGCGAGCAAAACTGAAATCCCACTCAATAAAGATCTGTAACCCTTTCCAAGTCATCTTCAGCTTTGTGCTTTGTAACTAGTAGACCCTGAATGGGCAAGAGAAAGGACCTGGGTGGACACAGAATTACACGGGTGGGTAGAGAAGAACCTGGGTGGGTGATGTTAGGATCAGACAAATAACTATAGGCCTCAGAGTTAGGTCGAGTTGATCAGAATAGTTGCTAAAAGGATACATTTAGAGATTGTGATTGCAAACATAGAATTCGTATCTTGGATGTGTATATATATATATAACAGGAACTGAAACTGCTTGCAAAGATATCTGAAATGTACCTTGGAAAATGTTTTAATAAACTAGACATTGAATCATATCTTGGAAAGGAGAAGTTGCTTAACTGACAAGTGTCTGGACATCTGCTTTGGAACAAATAACACTGTGTATTAAAACCAATAAAATGCAATCATTAGATCTTCATGTGATTATCTAACTATGAAACAAATAAAACTATATGTCATAATGTGAAAGGGGGAACCTGTTGATTGCCGTATTGCTAATCTGCAGTGTGGTGCAACTCTTCAATAACCCTTATCTTCTGAGTCTGAGCATAACACTGGGCAAGAACCTGGGTAGACACAGAATTACTTGGGTGGGCAGAGAACACTGCTTTGCACATTAGCAACCCACCCAATGAATACATAGCTATTGCTTCACACATGTTGCTTCCCATTAGGGATGCACCAAATTCAAATATTTTGGATTCAGAAGAACCCCCAAACCCTTCGCGAAAGATTTGGCTCAATATCAAATTGAATCAAAATCCTAATTTGCATATGCAAATTAGGGGTGGGAAGGGGAAAACATTTTCTACTTCCTTGTTTTGTGACAAAAAAGACACGAGATTTCCCTTCCCATCCCTAATTTGCATATGCATATTAGGATTCGGCCAAATACAAATCCTGCTGAAAATGCCTGAATCTTGGCCAAATCCCTACCTGGATTTGGTGCATCCCTACTTCCCGTGTACCAATAGTAATTTGATCACTGCTGTTTTCCACAGCACCAAAGGTCTAAATGGCCATTGTGCCATAGGGTTTAG
>CM044441.1:142941515-142956415 GCA_024363595.1 Xenopus borealis
TTTCCTCTTTGGACTTCACTTTGGGGGGGAGGGGGGTGATGTTGGTGTAAAGTCAGAAGCAGAAGGACTCTGTAAGAACCTTAGTGAAGGAGAAGAAAGGTATTGAGAAACCCATAGTGGAAATTGAGGAAAAGGACCCCATTATTAAATGGGTTCAAGTTTCTGATGCATAGCAATGGTTATAGCATGGGGTAACTAAAACTAAAACAGAGTAACTAAACTGAGCATGCACCACCAAGGAGGGAAAGTGTAGGGTTAGCTCCCAAAAAAACCCCCACCAGTGCCTAGGGGCTCAGCGTTGCATATATTCCCTTTGTAGAAATCACTCAATATCCAGTACGCTGGGGCTGACACGTGTTGTGAAACTAACCTATTAAAGGACCTGTTATGTAGTTCACTTGTGTACTTGATGAAAGAAAATAAGTTATGAGCATGAACAAAATGTGACATATGTTGAGCTTAGTGGTCTTTGATTGTTCTCAAATACATTTGCTGTTCATGTGAAAAGCATCACTTGCACCCAAGAACTTATTAGTTTAATTTGGACATTTTACTAGAGTTGGTACCAATGGGTGGACCCTGAGTACTGACTATGAGCAGGAAAGGACAAATATGGATGTAAATAACTGTATGAAAACGGAGACACAAATGCATTACTTACTGCCATATGGGTTAGAGAAAAGCTATTTTCACTAGCAGTCAACACAAGCTTTAGTCTTTAAAAAAAAGGCCAATGAAATGGCTGCACAGAAAGGGAGTAATGACGGGAATGAGATTTCCATTTGAGCATTTTACAGCATGAATGAGGAATGAGCACTGGATTTCATTTCCATACTTCTAAACAGATCATCTTTGCACAAGCTTGAAATTTCATTACTCCAGACTTTTAAACAGACTCAGTTAACATGTATATATAGAAAGTTTTTTTTATTCCTTTCCACTTTTCCACTTTGTCTGCCAAATTCAGGGGAAATTTTCTTTACGTTTGAGGGAAAACCACAAGCTTCAGATACAGCCTGACATAGTTGGGTTGCCAGAGAGGCAGAAAAGAGGCAGAAAAGGACCAAAATTTTCCTTGTATTCAGTGGAAATGAAATCAAGAGCCAATCACAGGTTCTGTAATTTAAAGGTTATAAAAATTAGAATTTGTTTTTCTGCAAAAGAACAGTTTCTGGTTTCTAAACTGAATTTTAAAAAAACGTATCAAAGCAGCTGAAACTGCAAATTTCTTTTTATTTTTTAAGAGGTTTTTCAAACGTTGGAATTCGTAAAAATAAATACAATAATGTGATTTTTGTGGCCATCCAGATTCCCACCCCACAAACTAGCCTGCTTGAGTTTTTCTGATTCAATTTATTTCATACATTAAATTTAAAAATAATCGTTAAAAAAATACCTCCACATTTATTCAAGATTTTTGTTCAAAATGAGTTATTTTATTATTTATTATTGTTCAAAAATCGGCCTCCTTATTTTTATATAGGGGTACAGATAAAATACCCTACATGCCATAGACCCAAAGAATCGTTACTCAACTGAGGGATGTGATGAACCCACCATTTTTCCTTTGGGAAATAGTGAACCCACCACAAAAGTTTCCAGGAGCAGATTTGATCTAATCAGGCAAGGAGGGGGATGAGTGGACCTTGAAACTACTATTGTGTAATTATTTCAGCTATAAGGTAAGAGTCTTGTGGAATTACACAGCCTTAATTATATTGAGATTCTGCAATATGTCATAGATATGGCTCATCATTATTGCATTGTCTAATTCCTAGCATAATACTCCAAAGATTTTTTTTCTTCTTGTGCACGTATTTAGAAGATTTAGTTACTGGCCCTGAGGCTGAACTGTAGTAATGTAATGGCATGAATCACTTGAGTTATCCTGCACCAAGTGACATAAGACAAACCTGCATCTAGATCGATAAAGCTGTCCTTTGCATCATATCTCTATGCGCATATGGGAGCTTAAGAGCTCATGTACCTGTCAGGGATCCTATGTGGCCCTCCTATGTGGCCCTTCCTATAGAGCAGGGTCCCCAACCTTTTGCCCGTGAGCCACATTCAATTGTAACAAGAGTTGGGGAGCAACTGACTATTTGATAATGCTTATGTGGACTGGCAGTTTACAGAAGACTCTGTTTTGCAGTGCACCTGGTTTTTATACAACTAAAACTTGCCCCCAAACCAGGAATTCAAAAATAATCACCTGCTTTGAGGCCACTGGGAGCAACATCCAAGGGGTCGATGAGCAACATTTGTTTGGGGATCACTACTTTAGAAGACCCTAAGTTTAAGCTGTACCTGGTACTTGAGTTCTTCTTGATACGTACCACTGTGTACAATGAGAGTTAAAATGCTAAACTCTAGCTTCTCTAATTCTCTTAGGGTTCTTCATTGTGGCCCAGCTGAATGGACCAAGTAGGAATTCCTTCCGTAGGATCTAGCGCCTTAAATCAACTCTCAGCGTTGGTTCAGTTAAAAATATATATATTCCCCATTTCTTTTTAGTAGGTGGCTTGAGATAAGAAACAGAACAAGTTGGAAGAAGTGAGTTCAGTTCAGCAATATCTTCAAAAACCTCCTAAAAATCCTTACTGTACATTGTATGGTCACCACATGATTTAGCCGCTGTATAAAGCTGGTCATACACCAATAATATCGTACAAAACAAGGTGGTTTGGTTGTTGCCCTACTGACCTCTACTGATTTCCACCAAAATCCATGAACTATGGATATTGGTCAGTTGTGGGGCTAAAAACGGTGGTGGTTAAACAGTCCCTGAGCAATGCTGTCTGCTGTCACAATTGTCTGCCATATCATTTTCACTACTGCAACATGAAGGCCAAGTCACCTGATATGCTACAAGTCTAACTGGTTGTTTGTGTTTTTAAATGTGTAGAGGTCAATTCAAGAAATGTTGATTGGTCATTGACCCCCCCCCCCTTTTACTCTGTCCTACCACAAAACAGTAAATATTGCCTGACTTTGTGCCTTATATATCTGATCCTCACAGTGATATGTACTGGCCAAGAGATGACTTTATCCCAAACATCTAAAACAGCAGCAGAACTTTTTAGTGCCAGAGATTTCCAGCATTTAAGCAATAGTAAAAGATTTCTTTAAATGATTGTGAGGCGTTTGTGCTGCACAGAAAACAATTATCCCTTCATTAAATCCATACTGTTTATCTGACTGTTAAGTAATTATGGGACGACATAGCAAAACAGCACAATCAATCAAGAAAGTCACGTCATGGGCACTAAAGGAAAAACACTGTTTCTCCAATAATCACAGGTATTAAAAAGAATAATTTTCAGCATGATCATTAAAGGAATCGTTATTTCTGTTCCCCTGAAATAACTTTAGAATCTTAATTTGCAGACCATTCTGATCTGGTTGTTCTCAAGTACTTTTCCCAGAGTGCTGGCATGCTTATTACTCACAGGTATTTTTATTTGTCACTGCAGATTTTGATGCCACATGTTTCCCTTAGGAATTTCTCTCTGATCTCCAGGTCTGTCTGAGGTCGATCCCCCATGTTAAAGGGAAACTGTCATGGGAAAACATGTTTTTTTTTTAAATGCATCAGTTAATAGTGCTGCTCCAGTAAACTTCTGCATTGAAATCCATTTCTCAAAAGAGCAAACAGATTTTTTTATATTCAGTTTTGAAATCTGACATGGGGATAGCCATTTTGCCAATTTCCCAGCTGCCCCAGTCATATGACTTGTGCCAGCACTTCAGGAGGGAACTGCTTTCTGGCAGGCTGTTGTTTTTCCTTCTCAATGTAACTGAATAGTACGCAGTGGGACATGGGTTTTTACTACTGAGTGCTGTTCTTAGATCTACAGGAAGCTGTTATCTTATGTTAGGGAGCTGTTATCTGGTTACCTTCCCATTGTTCTGTTGTTAGGCTGCTGGGTGGGGGAAAGGGAGGGGGTGATATCACTCCAACTAGCAGTACAGCAGTAAAGAGTGATTGAAGTTTATCAGAGCACAAGTCACATGACCAGGGGCAGCTGGGAAATTGACAATATGTCTAGCCCCATGTCAGATTTCAAAATGAAATATAAAAAAATCTGTTTGCTCTTTTGAGAAATGGATTTCAATGCAGAATTCTTCTGGAACAGCACTATTAACGGATGCACTTTGAAAAAATTTTTTTTTCCCATGACAGGATCCCTTTAAACAGAGAAGGTGGACAGACGGAGGTGGGATCAAAAACGTTACATTGAGTTACTAATAAAATGCAGGGGATCTCCCCGTTACCCTGCCTTCAGTGTTTGGTAATTCCTTTTCGTAGCACTTTGGGAAAGGTGCCGACCCCATCGATTTCTGGAGAAGCTGGGTGGAAAAGGAAGACTGCTTGCTACAGATAATTTACCAGTAGGTCCATTGAGTAGACACCCAGGCAAACAATTCTATTAGAAGAAAGGCAGTTCCATCTTAATAATCGGAGAGGGTTTTTTTTACAGTGACAGCTGTGAAGTTGTAAAATTCTCTCCCTGAATCAGTTGTACTGGCAGATGCAATAGAAAGCATAGACAAGGGGTTTGGATGGCTTTTTAGCAAGTGAGAAAATACTGAATTATTGAAAATAACTCTTTGTACCAACCCAATATAGGGTATGTTCCGTTTGCCATCTTGGAGTTAAAAAGGATTTTCCCCCGCTGCAGAGGCTTCATAAAGTTTTTTTTTGCCTTCATATGGATTAACTAACAGTTAGGCAGGATTATTTGGACATAAATGGTTGAACCAGATGGAACGTTTCTTTTCAACCAAAGTTACAACGTTACTATATTCCCATGACCCCAGAATCACATGACACAGTGGCCCCAACCATTTAACAGTAGCATGAAATGATTCCCCTCATTAAAATATCACAATGACCCCCACAATTCTATTTACACGTAAGCATGATGATATATTGGAATTGCCATCTGAGACCCCCAGGTCTCCATCTTCTGCTCTATGTCAACACTCATATATTCCTATCTTCTCTCTGCCAGTTAACCACATTTACTGTTAGAATACAGGGCATATTATAAATATACATTTCAGCCACACAATCTAAAATCTGATTCCTTTGCCCCCAGGACATTTTTTGAGTGGGTTTCACTGTGTCATTGGCATTAACATGGTGACATTTTATAATGAATAAACCTATTTCTTTTGCTTTCTGCTTTAGTTTTCTAACACTATTATGCACTTTAGAAACATCATTGCTCTTAGCTCTACAAAAAGTGCTTACAACACATGCAGAAGAACATCATCACCGGCCGCACAATTCTTACATAAGTTTACTATCATAGTACTGCGTATCCAATGGCCCATTAATCAACTGCAGTGCATTCACTGGAGCCTCGTTTAGCTGAAAGCTTAAGTTGCCTTTTAAGTAGGTGGTAGAAATAGCTAACGTCACCAGTTTCAATAACATAATCCTCCAAGAGGTTTACAATGCCCCAATGGCCTGAAATGTTCTCCAACTCCTAATTACCTTTACATAATCACAGGCAGTACTGTCTGCAAAGAAGATATTATAAAATGCTATTTTTTTAGATGCCCTGTTACATATTGTATCATTTTTCTATAAAACCTATATCTCACAGCCAATGGCTCGTTATGAGTCAAACAATAGGGAAATCCTGAAATAGAGAAACAGAGGAGGTTTGCATAGAAAAGCTCAGCACAGAGTGAACAACAAAGCCAATGCCTTCTCCATAACCTATATTCCCATGTAGATGTTTATGCTAAATCTTTCGATGACCTAAATTTCAGAATAAAGGTTATGTACCCTGGAATTAATTAGAGAGGAATAATTCACAGGGGAATAACCTTGCTATCAAACCGACGAGACGTAAGGAGCAAACACAACCGACAGGTCCACAGACCATAATTGAAGCTCTGCGGCGTGCCTGAATTTACATTATTTATGGCAGAGATTAAGCCTGGCATGGCAATAAAGATGATAGAAAACCTGTTTGCTTTATTTACATTTGCCTACAAGAAGAAGAGTGCATTGTCAGCTTTGTGTCTCCCTGTAGTGTTGCTTGACTCTTGTCAGGCCCTCGATGTTACAACCTCTTCTTTGGTGGCATTGGGGTAAATAAATAAGACACAGTGTCGGACTGGCCCACCAGAATACCAGGAAAACTCCCGGTGGGCCAAGGTGTCAGTGGGCCCTCATGCTGCTAAACTTTTGGCCTATTTCATGGCCATTCCCTATTCCTATGAGAACAAAGAGGCTAAATAGATGGAATAATTGATTATAGTATGTAAAGAAAACAAACTAGGAGAATAGAGGTTGATTGAGGAGATGAAGAATATTAGTACTGAGAGTGGCCCCTGGTCTACAGTTTTTGGGTGGGCCCCTGGTCTAAGGTTTTTGGGTGGGCCCCTTGTGTCCCAGTCCGACACTGATAAGACAGCTAGTAGAACCTCATTAATCCTTCAATATTATATGGTGTGAGTGCCATGTTACAGTTTAATGTCTCTTGGAACTTATAGTTATCAGCACAAACTGATAAATACATTTCCTGATTTGTATTTGAAACAATCTTACCACTATGTCTACGTTGGCTGGTAGGACTCCAGGGAAGACCTAGAGAAGACAGGGGTCCACGATCTTTTTCACCCATGAGCCACATTAAAATGTAAAAGATTTGGGGAGCAACCAGGGCCACCATTAGAAATCACGGGGTCCCGCACAACAACATCTTCAGGGCCCCCTGGGCCCCGCCCACTCTGACACCCAAGCCCCACTCCTGATCCCGCCTACTCCATATCAAAGTTAAAAGACCACACAGATATCAGCACTAAAAAAGTAACCCCCCCACACATATTGATAGTCACTGCTCCCTTATAAGTTAAAAAAAACATTGGCGCCAGGGCCCCCCTAATAAGTTAAAAAAAAATGGGGCCCCAAAGAATATTCTTTTAATAACCATTGGCGCCAGGGCCCCCCTCACAAATTAAAAAAAAATTGGGGCCCCAAAGAATATTTTTTTAAAAACATTGGCGACAGGACTCCCGTTACAAATTAAAAAAAAATTTGGGGCCCCAAAAAATATTTTAAATAAATATTGGCGCCAGGACCCTCCTTACAAATTAAAAAAAATTGGGGCCCCCAAAAAATATTTTTTAAAAAAACATTGGCCCCCTTCAGCCCCGGGCCCGGGACACTTGTCCCCCCAGTCCCCCCCTGATGGTGGGCCTGGGAGCATCACAAGCATCCAAAACATTCCTGGGGTTCAAAATACAGTATAGGCTGTGATTGACAATTTGGTAGTCCTATGGGGACTTCAAGTCAATATAATCAATATGTTGTCCAGAAAGTCGTCCAATTCAGTATTATGAACAGGTAGCAATCCCCCGTGCCAGGCGGCAGGAATTTCAAAGTAACAAATTTTCAATCACCCGGAGAGTATTCGCAATGTTTTTTTCAATTATTTGTTCATTTTATTTTGCAAATAAAAACAAGCACTGCACAACATGTTTCGGCACGTATGCCTTCATAATAAGCACCTGATGAAGGCATACGTGCCGAAACATGTTGTGCAGTGCATGTTTTTATTTGCAAAATAAAATGAACAAATAATTTCATTGAGAATACTCTCCGGCTGATTGAAAATTTGTTACTTTGAAAGACCTATGGGGACTGTCAGCCTTTAGGAGGTTTTGTTTTTCAGTACACCTGGTTTTATGCAACTAAAACTCCAAGTCAGCAGTTACAAAATAAGCACCTGCTTTGAGGCCACTGAGAGCAACATCGATAGTGGGCTGAAGCCCATCCCTCATTTGAAACATTACAAGAACAATGTTTATAACAATTCTATAGATAGCTCCAATAAAGGGGATATTTTTAAAAAGAATGATCATTTTTAGCCCAGAGTGAAACAGACACCAAATAATTATTATTGCCTACCAGACTGGGGGTATTTCATTTATACTATATGTCCCCTAAGAGGAAACCTGCTCTTCCCCCTGTTAAAATCTTTATCGTGAATCCCTGTTAAGAAGTAGACTTTGCCAACTTTCAAAGTCCTCCACTATATATCTATACTTATATGTCTCAATATGTTTCTGGACATACCTCTAGGAGCCACCATCTTTCCACACTACCCACACTTCTCTTTCTAAACCTTTCTTTCTTGCTGCTATCTTTCATTAGAGTTCTATACATATATAAAGATATTCATACATACATGGAAGGGCCTGCCAAGAATGCACAGTGGCAACTAAGTGTGGGCAGATCAGGGTGTAGTAGTTTCAGTATGGCAAGATGTTGAGAGTAGGGCAACACATGGTTATATCGCAACAGTACAGCAAAATCACACAATACCACTCTTGTCCAACCTGAAACCCTTTAGTTGTGGTTGAAGCCAGTGGTGTAACAATAGAGGAAGCAAACCTCCCAGGGGATCTGGAGGAATAAGAGGGCCCGGACCATGAGGTCAGCTTCCTCTATAGCACATGGATTTGGGTTGTGGGAGGGAGCAGATCCAGCCCCCTCCAAAGATTTTTGTGCACCCCTGGCACCCTCTTGTTAGGCCACTGGTTAAAGACCTCCATTCTGAATACCCTCCAACAGGACAAGGTTCATGGCCTTTGACAAAGCCCACTGAATCAGGAGTCAAATTTAAATTTATGAATTCAGTTCTTCATGGATAAACAAAATGTATGCTTTTCTGAGACTTTAGAAAAGTAAAGTATAGTCCAAAATAACACCATAGAAATAAATATGTTGCATCTGCTTTTCTTTTTTTTTTCTTTTACTGTTGCTTCTCAGCTGCCTCTTAACTGCATTTCACACATGCTCTGCACAGAAAGCCATTTCCAAGGGGCTGAGCTGTAAAATATATACATTACGCAGCTTGATAAACCCATAAAAAGAGCATAAGAAAGCGTGTGCAGATGGGGAAAGGATTGGATTCAGTCTCTTACATCTGATGATGGATGCATTCAATTTAGAAATTGGTTGAAAGCTTTTCATTTGATACAAATATGCGTAGATGTATGCATACAGTTCTAAGGGCAATGTCACACGGGATGCTTCCAGTCTCTTTAGATACATTCCATAAACATGGCACCAACACTGCCAAAACAGGCCTTTGTAAACCTGTAGTGTAATGGCCTGCAAACAATTGCCAGGTGACAGTTTCCTGGAAGTGACAGTTGCTCCTGATAGTGGGACACCTGCTGGACCTGGAGGTCAGGTGGGATTGTGCTGACTGCCACACACATTCACATGGGAAGATTTGGATTGTGCTCTTCTTTCTCTCTCCCCACTAACAACCTTACTCTTCTGGCTTTCTGCTCCAGCTGCCTCCATTTATAGGAGCGCACCTTTCATCAGAGATGGGCAGGCAGGAGTCTATAAATGGAGTTGCACAAAGGGTTCAGGTCGGGAACATCACTACCTCCTGTAACCAGCCCAAAACAACTGTACTGATATCACCTGCAAAGGCTTGTGTGCTGCCCCACTGGGTCATGTGATCATTTAAATTGATCAGGCACTTGGCAGGCAATAGTTGCCTGGACCATTCCAAAACCTGTCCCCCCACAGACCTCCTTTAAAAGTAGGGATGCACTGAACCCTGTTTTTTTAGGATTCATCCAAACCCCTGAACCTTGGTGTGATGCTAATCTGGGCTATCCTGGCCACAGATAGTTAAAGTGTCCAGCTAATGGTATAAGCATGGGTTACACTGTGACTTACACACAGGGTCAGGACCTTCACCAGGTGGAAGCGCTCCCTTTAAGATGTAGTGGAACGACAACACACAGGCTACTTTACACAAAAAAATAAAACTTGGGGGGCCAGGAGGTTCTTATGATGCAAACAAAAACTGTTTATTAGTCTGAAGACAATATCCCCAGGTTTGCTCATGTACACAGATGAGGTTTGGCACATGACACACAGTCAAATCAGGTAATAGGTAACACAGCTGAGGAAAAGACTCCATTAGGTATTTGCAGTAACTCAGTACAACCATTCCCTCCAGGAAGTTGTCAGGAAGCAGCCTCTACCCTACAGTCCCTCTTCACTGAGGTCCCTGCATTCAGGCATTTAAAAAAGCCTCTGGGAAGCTACTCCCTCCTGCAAATCTCTGTTGGAGCTTCAGTTGCTCTTTATGCATACACTATCTACCTTTCTCTCCTACAGAGACCATTACAAGTATGCCCTATTATATCTAAACCTCATTCACCGGGTTGCCTGGTCCCCAACTTTACTGGACCCATGCCCAGGTAGAAGGCAAAGAGGAAGCTGCCACTCCTTTCCCAGCACTATATTGCCGTGTGGCAGGAAGTGGTCATTACACTTCTTGGCCAATAACACTTACAGGCTTTTGCTTGGTAACTAAAGAAAGGGTTGTGATTTAACCCTACAGGGGCATAGCAATCCTATAGGTCCATACATTGGATTATGGATTAGGCCAGATACCAAACTGAATCCTAACCGTTCGTCTTTGCTGTAAAATCTATAAAAAAACGATGTGCTCATGAGTGTTTACGTTGATTTTTTTTAAGTTACATATAGAGTTCAGATTCAGTTCAGCCTGGCTTTGAGATTTGGATGAATTCAAATCTTGATAAAAAAAATTGGCAAAATGCCCAACCAAATCCAGGATTCTAGGCATCCCTAATTAAAAGTGACTGCAATTACTTAATTGCTTTAAATGTTTTCCCTGAAATAACGAATACAGAGGAGGATCAGATTTTTAATCTTGGGCATGGGAGACAAAAAATGATTTTAATCATATAAATTGATTTTTTTGTAATTTTTTTAAAGCATTTTATCAGGCTGTCATCCTGTGCTTCCATTGTGCATTGTTTCTTTACAGCATAGCTCACCACACCAGCTTGCAAAACATGTTCTTAAACCTGAAATTCATCTGGAAAAAACTCTAAAACTATCAGGGCTCTGTAATGAAATATGAGGTCTAGTAACCCATAGCAACCAATGAATCAGATGTTTGCTTTCAAACAAGAGATGAGTAAATGCTACCTACTGACTGGCTGCTACTAGGTCCTAGACCAGTTGCAAAGTTTACACCTTCTTCTACTTTATCTACTCTTCCCCGCCCAGCGTGTGGATGATGATGTCAGGGTGAGAACATCATGGCTGACTGGACTTTTTTTTATAACTTTTTCCCCATTTAGTGAGATGTTTAATTTATATTCTCTAAGTCTTCTATCCATTAGCCATAGCTGAAGGATCCTGAATCCCCTCTGCAGGCTTCCCAGAACCTACATCTTGGTAGAAGATAAAGAAGTCCCTACAGTGCCAGACAAAGAAGCAATACCTTTCCTCCCTTCCCATCATTTCCATTTACTCTCACTATGTGCACATAATTTGCATTGCAGATTCCCCCCTTATTCATATATTACCAGCAGCACGTCTGGAAGGAAAGTTTTCTTTAGAAGAAACAGTCTTCGTTTTGTGAGTCACCTAAATATATCTATTCTTGCTTCCCTTTAGCTCCTTTATCTAGCAGTTCATTTGGGCTAAAAATACAGGGGGGGGAAGCTATTTTACTGTATCATTAAATATGTTTATGTTTTTCTTTCAGCGATAAAAAAAATCAAGAGCTAAGCACAGGCACCATTCCAACAAGCAATTTATACAGAAAGCAGACAAAAGAAATGCAATAATTTTCCATTATGTGAGAATAATGAGCGTCACTGAGGAAGCAGAGATAGAAATCGGGACCTTTCATTAATGGTACATAATCGAAAGTTTTTCAAGCGGCAATCCTTTATTTAAGTAAAAGAAAAAAAAAATATGTATTTAAAAGAATCTTGATGCAATTAACCATGATGTGGTCTCAATGTTAAGCACCCAGCAGTCAGGTAGGCAGGTACCAAACTAATATCCCAAAATGCTTCTAATAAGATAGAACTCTCCGAATGCTTCTGGAACAGTTTGGTTTTATTAAAAGAGAACAAAATGCAGAAATCATGTGACTGACCAAGGCCATTTTTTTTTAGGAATCACAAAGAACAAAGAGAGTTGGGGAACTGGTACAAAAGATTCTTGAGCACATACTAAGTCTTGGGTGGCGTCATTACTAGACTGCCATCCACATCCAACAAACCCTCCCCATAACACTTCTTCTTTCATTTTCTCTTTAATATTGTTAATTTAATATTGTTATCAGACCACGCTCATCTGTTACAACCAGACTACTCATCAAGTCAACTAGGGCTTCTTTTTTTGAAAATATGCTCTGTTCCAAGGGAAAAAAAAAAAAGGCCACACCACCATGTTTTTTAACTTTCCCAGAGAATCTTATATACACAATACAGAGTGATATCTTTGGATTTAACTCTATTGCCCATGCACAGTCTAAGAGACACCTGGGTAAGGTAAGTAAGAAAATATCACATCAATGGATTGGCTTTTCCTCCAGGACAGTGCCTTTTTCCCTACAGCCTGTGAAAAAAGGTATTTACTTGGGGATACCTAATATAATAATAAGAATAATAATCAGGCCTTCTATGTCAATCCTTCAGGGATTCACAATGGTGCAAAACAGCCTGGAGGCAATTGCTAGTAAGTCTGCAGGCAGGGGGTTATTTACCATATAGAGACTCAACTGCCTGTGCCAAGGGCAGCAGCTTTAAGGGGGTGACCTTCTGATGCCTATGTGGTAAAAAAAAAAACATTCCAGAATTAGGGGGTCTCTGAAAGGCGAAGTGACATCACACACATGAGTGTTGAACCGTGACATCACATCCGCCAACATCATGCATAAGGGAGATCACAGATCTAGTGCCTGGGGCTGCACCAGACCTCAATACACTGCTGCCTGCAGGGGGATAGATAAGTAGAATAATGTTCACAATCATTACTTTTTCTTTTACTATAACATGGGATTTTTGAATATTTGCTCACATTTATAAAAAGTTAAGTTGCAAGAGAATATTTTTTCTGGCTTTTATCTGCATGGAGCAAGTTATTTTACAAACATTTGAAGCTTCAATTGATTCTAGACTCTGACTCGCCTTTTAGCGCTATATCATCCCAGGGGCCATACTTGGACTCATATGACTGAGAATTTCAATTGATGTTTTTACCCCACTGTTTTTGGATCTAATGGAGGCCTTGACAGGCGTGTGTAGAAGGGTCTCGCTGGAGAGGTCATACTCAGATCCGATTTTTAATTTACATGGATTAGGGGTGCTTGCTTTGCCCAGAAGAATTATCAGGCAGTGATATGGGGGATGGTATGATGCGATAGGGCATATCAGGAGTGGGGTCAAACACATAAGAGGAAGAAGTCTGATTTGAGGGATCAGGGGCATAAGTGGATGGGCCATGGGGAGATGTGGTAAGTACATACCAATACAGGTGTTGTAAGCTTTCACTGATGTTCTACCTGTGTAATACCAGCTGTGTGCCAACCCTTGCCCAGTTAGATCATTTCATCTGCCAGAACATCATCTGGGCACATGTATGAGGCATTGGCAGATCCAGAAGGGAGAAGGGCCCCCGGCTCCCTCAACCATGGGTATCCACAGAATGGGGCAAGAGGGGGCAGTTACCCACACCCTGATTTCTCCAGCTAGTTCTAAGAAATTGTTTCTAAATTTAATTCTTCCCACCCAAGGCAAGCCTTAATTAGGTTATCTTCTGTATTTTCCCAAACAGATTCTTCTTCAGTGGGACGCTACCCTATGTAATAGTAGCTACCTATTTAAGTATATTCCCAATGAGAAGAATGGCATCTGGCATCAAGGTGAATGATCTTCTTAAACCTCCTAAAACCTTTCCCTTATCCGTAGACCTTGCTTCAACCCCCGCTTTGTTTCCGGTCTCTCCTTTTCCATTGCCCTATTGGGGGCCAGTCCCAGTGCCATCTAGCCTGAAGCCTTCTGATCTAGTACACTGTCAACAACAGAAGAATAGAACATTCCCTGCATTCTAATGAAAAGATAACAATGATTACAATCATGTACCTTGCTTTAAACAATAAATATAAGGGCAACGCTATCTGGGGCAAGAATTCTGGCAGCTCCCATTTATATATATAATGATTATTTTGAGAGGGGCTGTCATACTCTCCGGTCCAAAGCAACCCAAACAAAGATACATCACTGCTCATCAACCTCCCTACAATGGGCTCTTTGGAAAAAAAAACGGCATATAAAGAACGTGGATCTGTGCTGATTGGCGCACACCTTTAGCCGAGACCCGGTGCTGAGCTGGGTATTGTGAGCCTTGCATATTCCTGTCTCAGGCACATTAGTAGCACTCTCCTCTGGAGAGACTGTCAGCTAAGACAAATTGCAGGTCGCGGAGCTTTAAATGGTAACTCTTGTCCATGTGGGAAGGAACTCGGCCCAGTAATTACTTTCCTTTATAATCTTGTGACTAACTCTCGCACTTTTCATCAGTACAACGGCCGTCGCTGCTGCTGCAAAAATTGCAATGTATTAAAATGCTGAACTGGGATAATTATAAATTATAACTTAAGAAGGAGCATGAAAAGGGGGGGGGGATTCAGCCTACTGGAACATCAAAAGAATTGCCCATAAGGCACATTTCCTGACACAAAGCTGAGAGCAGTATTGTGTGTATGTCAATGCTCCATACAGTAACAGTAATAGTACAGGACATACACCCGCATGGCTCTGTATAAGGGACAGGGATCCTATATGTCATAATCATATTCATTTTCCCAGTCTGGTATTTGCCATTCCTCTGCTGCTGTGGAGATCATTTTGAGAGGCAGGTAGAATATTTCATTTGTGATATAACCCAGGCCCTCAAAGGCTCTGTGTCTGGTTGGCGCCATTCATACTCAACAAGGAGGCAGTGCCGCTTGAGTATGAAGGGGCATATTTCACCCATCACAAGGTAGAGTCCTGCAGCGGGTCGGGTACCCGCG
>CM044441.1:143013997-143024434 GCA_024363595.1 Xenopus borealis
CCCCTCAGTCTGCCACTGTTTGTGAGGGAGAGAAGGAGGAGGGGAACAGATACACCCTGGGGTGTCTGTTTCAGATGGAGGAGCCTTTGGTCTTTGGCGCCACGCGTTCCACGACGTCAGTGCGCCGTGACGTCACCACAGGGGCTGGAACACAGATGATGCAGCCGACGGGGGGCCCAGACATGTGAATTATTCTCTATTTTGGCCTGTGTGCCCGGACCCCTCTATAGCTAGGCAGGCCCTAGGGCACCTAGCGGGTAATCCAGCCCTGGGGGAAGGCAATATTTGATTGACAGCTGAGATTTTTAAAGAGGTTTTCAACAGCTATGAATGCTTTCATAAAAAAATTATTTGGATTTCATGTTTAATTTGAAAAGGACTTTTATGATACAGCTGTCTGAGTGACAGGTCCGCTTTAAGACAAGTGCAAAACATAATGCATCTTTACCCTGCACCCTCTTCAGCACTAACTCCCCTTTTGACATTCCCTTTAGTCACATTCAGCACCTAAGTAGCCCAAACATGCCAGTAAGTTTCAAATTCAAAATTCAGAAGATTTCTTTAACCCCATGGCAGTAAGATTACTCCAGAAAAAGCATTTACTGTATTGTGTTGACCTCGGGCATGCCAGTAAGATAACTTCAGAAAATAGATTCATTAAACCCAGTAAGATGACTACAGAACAAAATGAGCATTGCATTAACCACGCCACTGCATTAACCATATAAAAGCCAGAGTTTTTTTTATAGTATTGTAATTATTTGCCTTTTACTTGACTCTTTCTAGCATTCAGATGGGGGTCGCTGACCCTATCTAAAACCACATGCTCTGTAGGGCTACAAATAATGTATTGTTATTGCTACCATCTACTACTTATCCTTCTATTCAGGCCTCTCCTATTCATATTCCAGTCTCTTGTTAAAATCAATGCACGGTTGCTAGGGTAAATTTGACAGTAGTAACCAGACCCTAGCTGCTGAATAAAAAGCTAATTAAGTCAAAAACCACAGATAATAAAAAATGAAAACCAATTGCACATTGTCTCAGAATATCACTCTCTACATCATACTGAAAGTTAACTTTGTGCACTTAGGGGTGCCAAATGTTAGGTATTGTTGTTGTATTGACTTACCTGAAACCCCTGGGCTGCTGCTCCTGTCGGCAGAAAACTGCCCCGGCCCAAGGTTATACCAGTGAGCACCATCAGTGTCGGACTGGGATGCCAGGGGACCACCAGGAAACCCCAACTTTCCAAACTATTATTCCTTCTCTCCTCACTTAACCTCTTTATTCTCCTATTCTTTTAGAACTACTTACTATGCTCTATTCTCCCATTATTAAGCCTCTTTCTCCCACATAAAGAAATAGGGAATGAACATGAAATAGGCCAAATTGTTAGAAGCAAGAGGCCCACTGAAACCTGGGCCCACCAGGAGTTTTCCTGGTATCCCTGTGGGCCAATCCGACACTGAGCACCATGAACCGCTTCTCTTTCGTCTTCGTGGGGCAGTAGAATGAAAAGCCGAACTTAAACTAAAAAGTCAGCTATTTTGTTCAGCTGCACATGCGTTTGCCCAAAGAAATTTTAATTAAGAAGAAGCCGGAAGAGGATCGCTCCGTGGTGCTCACTGGAAAACCCTGGGCCGCAGGGCCAGAACTAGGGAAGGCAGAAGAGGCACGTGCCTCCCCCTTCAAGAATTGAACAATCGGGTGTGCATGCGTTGCACTGGTTCTGCGTGCATGCACGGTACCGGACACATGCGCACTGCTGGAAGTGCACGCACATGCGCACTCAAGACCGTGTGGCCAATGGGGGCATAGTAGCCAGCCGGGTTGCCCTAATATTTGGCACCCCCAAGTGCAAGGTGACCTCCTTTAATGCCAGATATGTCAGAAAGATCAATGCAGAATATGCTGCTGAATAAAAACAGCTAAATAACTCAAAAAACCACAAATAAAAAATAAAAACCAATTGCAAATTGTCTCAGCATATCAATCTGTACATTATAGTACTGAACTGAAAGTGAACAACCCCTTTAATTCCAGAGTAGGGATGTGAAAATCAGACACCCTCACATATTTCTAACATTACTAATAGTATGGACGCCTAAATGGGTCCTAATGGGACCTAGTCCTTATGTAATCCCCTGTAGTTCTCACATTGTACGCTAGATGGCACTGGGTCAAACTATCTTGGGAAACGTGCAGTGTTCATTGATCCCTAGGTGCAAAGGCCCTAGTAAAGTATAGCTATTCTCTGTCATAGATCACTCTAGGAGTGATAGTAAGGTAGCTAGTTGAGCAGCTCACGCTCCAACAGGAGAAATAGAGGGATTAAGACCCTGGGTACAAATAACCTTAGTAGGGACTAAGTGTACAGACCTAGGAATAGAGTTTCTCCCCAGGTTCCACTTAGGGAAAAGGCTGAAACCTGGTTCGTGCCTTTCTGTATTCAAAGCTCAACTACTGCTGACATGACCCCTTGCCTGAAGGGATCCGGCCCGTGTGTTGGTGCTGTGAGTATACGCTCCTATATGCTGTGTGCTCTATAACTGTGTTCTTTACTCCTATGTGGTGATTGCTCTACTGTTCAATAAAGTATTTTAGTTAAGCATGAAGAATCACTGGCGCCGATCTTATTGTGCACTTGCACTTGGTTACAGTTCCACTACATCCTTTCTCCACCCCCCCTGCGAGGGCTCATCACTGAGAAAGGAGGGTTTAATCTGTAGTATAATACCACTTGAAAGTAAATAAACTGACAGCAGCAAAATCCGTTTACTATAGCGCTACACCAGATATGTCAGAAAATGCATCATGAGCATCGCAATAACTCCAGAAATGCCAGTAAGATCACTGCAGGAAATAGAAAATAAGCATTGCATTAACTACAGACTATTTCCTGATGGGCAAAAGGAAAGGGCAAGATCTCAACAATGGGTCAAACAGGGCGCTATGAAACTGGGGTTGCCACCTTTTCTGTAAAAAAATACCGGACTTCCTACATATTTTTATTTTTCCCCTATTCGTAACATTGGGATTGCCATCAAATTTACCGGCTAGGCCGGTATAATACCGGCCAGGTGGCAACCCTATGAAACTCATAAATACATTCCTTTCCCTTGATCCAGCCCTGAGAATAAGGTAGAGCTGAGGCCCATCCCATAAACCCCTGGGTGCTCTGGCCACTTTTTAAGCTATTATGTCCTGGAGCATCACTGTTAAGTACAAAATTATATAACGCCAGATCATTTTTTGTATGCACAAACATATAGTTGCTTTAGGTTCATCACGTTTAGCACTTTTCACTGCTTTCTCTGGGCTCCATTTTGGAGAGCAGATACTCTATCCTCTTGAACAAAGTGCAGCACTCTAGCCAAGTGGGCAGATGGGGGGGAGTCATGTATTCATCCCACCCCCCAATAATCAAGCTAGTTAGGGAGCAACAGGTGGTGCGGAACACAACAGGCCCTGCCCTCACCAATCTGCTCTATGGAAGATGGTCAGGACAGGGCTCGCCTGGAGCCTCGCAAGGAGCAGAGAGTGCGGCATTTCCTGGTGAGTCCATTCTATGGAGTCCTGGCCAACTGTACATGACACATAATATCTTTACTTGAGTTAATTACTGTCTGCCAGAAACGATGCTGTACTGAGACGACATTATTATACAGAGCTGAAAAGTACAAAGAATAGGGAAAAGTTGAGAATGACAAATAAAATGAGCACGTGGGTGGGTTTAATGGAAGGTTTGACCTGCATTTGTGGATCCCTGATGTTGCCACTCTACTGTATCCCTTGATGCAAAGATAAAAGCTCCTTGGCTCCCTGCCACGCATACTGTGCCCACGTTGGCACGCTTCTGCACGCCATATGGTGCCATTATGGAGGAGAATTCGGAATTAGAGCTTGCTCCTGACTTGCTTCTAAACACAAAAATGCACGGACGGATTGCTACACAGTCGGTCCCTGGCACAGCTTTATTTTAAATCTGAATTTTCCATAAAAACTGAATTTTTTTTTGACTGCGTGCTTTATTTGCCCGCAGTTTATGAATGACGGTAGAGAGATATTGGGTCTCCCCATGCAGACGTGAATAATAACGGCTCAGCTCCGTAATTATCAGTTGGGTTGTGAAGCCGGTTGTTCTGGGAGCGGCAGATCATATGCCTGGTGGCAGTGTCATGCCGAGGGAGAACATAATCCTCTATCCAATTTACTTTGCTACACGACAGAATTTGAAAAGCAATTGGTCCTATAAGCAGTAAATATGAGATTATTTTTTAGCCAAGTTAGAGGAGTCAGTTTTCTTTTTTTTTTGGGGGGGGGAAGTAACAAACCAATATATTGCCCTTCCTTATCTCCTCTGGCCCTTTGATTGAAAGGTGTTTGTTTGGCTTTTGCGAATACCAATGTCCAGCTTTTTGGTATTTTCAGATGCAAGGAGTGAGGTCTGAAAGCAAATCTGTTCCTTTGAGATGTCACTCGTGGAGAAGTGCCTTTAATCCTGCAAACTCAGATAAAGCAGCACTTTACTTCTCGCTGATGACATTTTTTAAATAACAGGGAATTACCAACCCTTTAAAGCTATGTTTGTGCCTCATACACAGTCTGGCTTTTTCACTAACACAGGCAGGGGAACTCACAGCAGCCAATCAGCACTGATCAGTTTACTGCAATTTAACCTGTCACTATATCTTCTTTAAGCTGCCTATTGATTTATGTAAAGGTAAGATAAAATGTCCATCACGTTAGCATAGCAGATACAGAATTTCCCTGTAGTTCCTACTTCTTCCACCCAATGCCGAAACCTTGCGGAAGATGATCTATTTGGTACAAATATACTGAAACTGATCCCTACTGAGCACAATAGTAGTAACATTGTAGATAAGTGTAACCCTATTCCACCTGGATTCTAGTATTAGCTTAGCAAATATTGACTACTGGTCACACTGGAGCCTCTCGCTCTTAAGGGGGCCAAACACGTAGAGATCCACTCATTTGGCGATGTCGGCAAACGAGCGGATCTCTCCCCGATATGCCTACTTTGAGGTGGGCGATATCGGGATGATCTGATCGTGGGCCATAGGGCCCAACGATCGGATCATAATGGAGGCCATACGGGCGGTCAACGAACAGATGCGGTCACGATCCGATGGGATTTTTAGTCCCGCCCGATTGACATCTGGCCAACTTTCCGCCAGATATTGATCGGTGAAGCTTGTCGGAGGGCCCCATACACGGGCCAATAAGATGCAGACTTGGTCTGTCGGCAGCTTTTATCGGCCCGTGTATGGCCACCTTAAGCGGGGCTGTCACATTAGTGTGTTGGGGAGAAACAGGATTTTGGGTGCCAGAGCTTCTTTACCAGATATCAAATGTTTTAGAAAAAGAGAGAAAGCAAGTCTTCATAACAAGGTATCACCATTGAGTGGTATGTTCACAGAAATATTCATTGACAAAACATAACTCATGAGCATAACTCTAACATAATCCTAAAATATCCAATCACTTCTAAGATATCTTTTTGTAAACCAGTATCACCTCCATTGGGAATCACAGGGAAACCTCTTATGTGATTCCCTGTCAACTGTGATCGCTTCATTAACAGGCAGTATCAACTGGGAGAGGTACCTCCATCTGCCAATCCTATGGTGGAGCTCAACACTGCTCTTTCTAGTTGGCCTAGAATGTACTAATGCATCCGCTAGCTAATAATCACAGTCTAATTACCTTGTTCAGGGGTGCACCTCCTTCTTCATTACTGGGGCAATTTGTCCCCAGCTCCCCAACAGATATCCAATCTGTTCAGCAGGTAGATGCCAAAGGGAAAGATACATGAGCTCACTCTGACTATATCAAACCTTACATGTCTTAACCTCCCATGCCACCCTAGCATTTAGTAGGGATGCACCGAATCCAGGATTCAGTTTGGTATTCAACCAGGATACAACCTTTTTCAGCAGGATTCATATTTGGCCAGATCCATTGTTTCTGGCCGAACCGAATCCGAATCCTAATTTGCATATTTAGAGTGAAGTTCCGCCACTAGAGGGAAATTCCACAGCTCTCAATTAATTTCTATGGGATTTTGCAAGGCGTATTCATCAATGGGTGAAGTGAAAGTTCACCCTTTGATGAATACGCCTTTAAAAATCCCATAGAAATGAATTGAGAGCTGTGGAATTTCCCTCTAGTGGCAGAACTTCACTCTTAACTTCACTCTTTGATGAATCTACCCCATAGAGGGACAACCAGACCGTAGGGGACGTCCTAGAGCCAGTAGAGGATATAATTCCATGGGTCCCTACATAACGATAGAAAAACAGATGCCCATCAAATCCAACTTTTTTTGTTTAAGTAAACCTGCCTAACTGCTGGCTGACCCGGAAGGTGGAAACCCCCATCTGAAGTGTCTTGGCTTAGAGATGGATAAAATACCCTACTGACTACAAGATGGAAAACGGACCAGTCCCTGGATCAACTCTGTTCTAAGAGTTAATATCAGTAGTCCTGTATTTTCTCACTTGATAAAAAGCCATCCAGCCCCTTCTTGAAGATATCTAATGTATCAGCCAGTTAAAACATTTTAGGGTTGGGGCAGACAGGGAGATTTTCGGGTCATTCTCATTCAATCGTATGTTACATTTTAAATATTTTCATAAATAGCCTCCCATTCTAGTTGTGAGTACAGGCAAATTAAGTAAAAATAAAGTCGCATCAATTCCAAATTTGACCTTTGATAAATCTGCCCCTTAATGCTTAATTAACTGTAGGGAAGATGGAACAGATTCTACGCTAATGGGGGAGGTGAGGGTCACACAAAACTGGTCTCCATATATAACGGGGAGGCCTATTTATCAGATTTTAGAGGTTTTTAAAAACAAGACTAAAACCATGAAAGCCACATAACTTATTAAAAGATCCGAATAACAAAAGTATGAATGGAAAATTACGCAATGGCACAAAATACTTATAACACCGTCCACTGCCCCAATACAGAAGCAGTCGTGTCCTCAATGTAAAGGCGGTCAGAACAAGACAAGTCTCCTTTCATATTTACCCACCCATGACAGATTGCTTATGGTCAGATTTGACTTCAATCTTTTTTTCCTCAACAGAAATCTCCTTGTGGGAATTATGGTGAATTCTGTTCAATTTGTACTCTTACTCTTTCTATCATCTCTTTCCTGGTAAATCTCTTTATCGAGGCGTGGGATCTTGCTTTGCATATCTCATCTTCACAACCGACGTTACCAACTCCCGCCGGGAATCCTTCTAAAGTGTGTGGATTGGCTAATAAGTTATTATTCTCAGTTGGACTTTTGAACAAATCCCTTCCAATTTGGCATGCAGCATTATAGATTTCATATAAACTTGGATCAACATTCCCCTGAGAAGGCTTTAAAATGTTAATTCCTTAGCTTTATCAGAACTGTCCAGTGTATCAAAGAGAGAACTGAGATAGAACAATCGGATATCAAAGAACTGAATTTTATACTCAAGTCTCAAAATATTGGTATTTTATTGTAAAAAGAAGAGGAGGGGTCATTTGAGATTCTTTTGGGGTACTATGTAGCCGTATATAAAAAAAAAAATCACAAATGAAGTAATAGTGTTCTGAAGAATAGACCAATAGGAAAGAAGGAAGTAAAAGATACAAACCTTACTGATGCATCTGGTACATACCAAACCCTTTCCTGTAGAAAATTAAATGGCATACAGTAGGGTTCATTAAGAAATATGGGCAAATCTGACCCATTTCGCTGAAAATTTGTGAAACAGCAAATATTTGCCAAAATGCATTGCAGTCTATGGACGACACATTTTTTGACACACAACAAATTGCACGCCACATTTTTGACATGTGAATTTTTTCCCCCCAATAGAGTCTATGGGTGGCATTTTTGCTGTGAAACTTTCAGAAAAAAATTAGCTCATCACTATTTACAAATACCCAGGGAAGAGCGCACCCTTTAGTGCTCATTCAGAAGGCACTTCTTCCTCTGGGTCTGGTTTTATTTTGCTCCTTGTGCCGATTAAAGAAAATCCAGAGTATAGAATAACAGGCCTCACATAAAATCAAATCTCACCTTGGCTCCAGCAAATCTACCATAATGGCACATGTAATGCACACACAGTCAATGAAGTGGGCAAATGTATCTGAACTAAAGCTGCCCAATCACAAACCAATACAACTGGATGAAACTTTGTTCTATATGACTGTTATTATATGTATGCTATATCCCGACCAATAACTATGTATATTGGTTGGTTCATGGTAACATCAGGAAATTAGCTCTGTTCAAATCACTTGGGTTTTGGCCCAAACAAACAATTGAAAGGCAAGCTTCTGTGTATGGCCTTATAAGGACTTGCCTGCTTTCAAATTGGGGTCTGCATGATGAAGTATACCTGCCTTAACCTTCTCTGTCACTGTGGGGTCAACTATCCTGATATTTGTGGGTTGCTCTATTCCTCCTCCCAACTTAACATCAAGTGTTTCCAGTCATTCTATTAAAGGGCTTTATAAGCCCATTACAAGCAACTGGACTTTCTTTGGTCTTCAGCCTGCCCCTGACCTCGGCCTCCCTATTGGACTCTTGTTGCCAGCTGCCTGCCCAGACCTTCGGCTAATTTATTTATTGTGCGCTGCCTGCTTCTGACCACTGACATAGTGCAAGAACTTACATATTCTTATATCTTGTCTGGCCTGTTATATTGCCTTCATCTTCATCAATAAATCATCCTTCTCTGTAACATGTTTACGGCCTATCAACATCTCAAATGTCTGCTTTACCAGTGTTATACAGCACTTAGGCTCCAACCTGGCTAGCAGGTAGGAGCCTAATGATGTTTGGACCATCTGTATATCAATGATAATTGTTCTGGATTGGTCTTGCCAGCAGCTATCTGTTCACTGCCATTTTGCTCATTCTTATAATGCAAAGGAAAAGGAATAACATCTTATAATAACCATCCATTCATAACCTACAGGATTGGCCAGTGTATGCTCACCTTCAGGCTTAGGGTGGACTTTAATAGCTTTGCTCCATCTAGTAAATGGCTTCAACCAATTAGATGCTTTCAAACAGTTTTCCAGCAAATGTTATCCACATATTGGTTACTACAACTGGAACACATGGTATCCTTGTTGAGTGATCTACTTTGAGAAACACCTCCTATAAAAGTAAAGGGGCAAATAAAAATATTTTTTTGCACTCAAGCAGTGCAGCCTGTATTACACAATGTAGGCATACTGTGAGAGGAACGAGGTGCTAGAATTATATTTTATGCATTAAACAAAGAGCACCAGATGGAGCAATGATGTTTGGACCATCTGTATATCAATGATAATTGTTCTGGATTGGTCTTGCCAACAGCTATCTGTTTACTGCCATTTTGCTCATTCTTATAATGCAGAGGAAAAGGAATAACATCTGCTTTATCCAGATGTAAATACAATCAGTTTAAATACATGTGAACTCTTTCCAGGATGAGGGTGTATTTTGATGAGACAAAGGAAATTAGGAATGAGTCTTCATCATGTGCTGTAGGACACTGGAGCTTATTTAACTAATTTATTTAAAAAGTACTCGAGCAACTGCACCAGTGGAATTGGTGGTGAAACTTGCCATAGATTAAAGGTTCCAATGATGTGGAAGCCCTCCTACCTCCTGCTCTGGGTGCAACTCTGGTGGAATCACACAACACTGCATTTAGAGAAGGTCACGGCTTTTTCTCTTTCCAGGAATGTAATGATCTTCATCTCAGGGCAAAAGCAGAGAGGCAACTTGAAATAATAGGACACTTTTGTGGCTATTCTCTGTACCTGTCCCATGTTTCATGAACAATGCAGATTGATTAGGCAAAATTATATGGTTACAGTTGAGTTGTTGTAACATAACATCCAAGTTACAACCATTCCAAGTTTCCATGTTATATCTACAAGTTGTATCATGCTAAAACTGGCTATAGATGTCTATGATACATACTTCTTCAGACTGGCCTAACAGACTACTTGAAGATCTCCCGGTGGTGCCCAGTCAATTACATTTCTCAGTGGCCCTTCCTTATTTCTTCCATAGCCCTATTTAAAATCTATTACATTTAGTGTACATCTAATAGTTATGAGAGTTGGTCCTCAATTGTAGGTTCTTTGGAGAGCCCTAGGGGCCATTCCAATACTGGATATATTTATATTGAAGGACATTTTAGATCCTGCTGCCATTCTCTAGAAGGTGTAACAGACTCATCTTGTAGTTCCAGGATTGCCTAAACTGCAATTGTCTCAGGCTAGCTGCCCACAACCTGCCTTATACATAGTTACATGGTTAAGTTAGATTGATAAGCTCAACCCCTCCAAATGAAACCAAGCGCACATACTGTACCTACGCATAAAATATAAATAGCAATATCTTTATTAATTGTAAGCTTTAG
>CM044441.1:143032783-143046299 GCA_024363595.1 Xenopus borealis
TATTTAAAATAGGCCCTGACATAAGTCCACAGAGGTCCAAACAGCCCACCATCAGCCCATTAAATAGTGACTATCCATGGTATTTTACAGCAACCCCTGTGGCATTTGCTAGAACCAAGAGATTGAAAGTCTGAGTCTGATACTATTAGACTAGCTTGGCAATGATTGCAGCCCATGCCCCAGGCTACTTTACTGTAAGGGGGTTACAAGGCAATAAGGAGGCTAAGAGAGGTGATATGGCTGTAGCAAGATGGTTGCAGAATTGATGAGACTTGAACTGGAAGTGAGCCAGTAACACCTTAATAGAGGACAAGAGAAATTACAAATTGAGCTCTTAATATATGAGTAAGAAAATACAAAGGGAAACTAAAGAAAATAAGGTGCAGTAAGCATTTAATTAGGGGTGTAGATTATGATCAGATTAACAAGCGAGAAGCACAATTATACACAGGGTGTCCAAGAAACTGCTGATCAAGATATGAGGCTTGATTAATGTCAGTTCTGTCTCTGCCTTATGGATTAGCAACAATGATGAAAAGTTCAGGTCTCAGTGAGGGACATAAACCATCTTACCAAGTTTGTCCCTGTCTTTCATGTGTCATATGTGGCCATAAATCATTGCTCCCAACCCTTTCCCCCTGTTCTGTGAGAATGAATTACAGTTTTTTTAAAGAATGAAACCAGAAAGAAGCATGAGAGACAAAATGAATTGTAGCCGTAAACTTACTGCTGAGCTGCTGAGGTGCCCGCATGGGCAATGTTCAATACCCCTAACTTGCTTTTCATACTTCACTCCCGCTATTGGATGTGACAGCTCCCTTTCTGCTCAGCAGATGCAGTATGGAACCCTATCCTGCTCAGTCACTTTGTTGGAATGAGCCTATGCCTGTCATACGTTCCTTGCGTTTTCAAGTTGAGATACATCATGCTTCACACCACTGAAGCCCATTTATCAATGCCCACACACTGCTTGTCTAGCCATTGCTAACTGCGTAGAAAAGTGGTCTTTAAATGACCCCTAAAGCTACTCTGTACATCACATGAAGGCATTTCTGTTCGTAGTAGCATTATCAGATTGCCCTAACTACATGGATAATGACACCAAATGGAACACACCATTCAATCAGGATCTCAGATCTTTATAGATCATTGATTACATACAGTAAGAAGTACTTTAATTTATGACAATCTTGTATTTAAATGCATAAATTAAAAAGGGTGTTCCTAGTTGGTTTCCTCCAACATGGTATATGGCTAACCCTGGATCTCAGATAATGTATATGATTGCCTGTAAATCTAGCAAAGATTGGCTTAGTGTTGGCCACCCCCTGGATTTTTGGTCAATTTCCTAGACTAATGTTGAATCGGGCTTATGAATACAGAGCTCTAGGTAGTTAGGAATTCCACAGCCAACCAAACCAACGACTGGGAGTCAAGGCAGTCTCATAGATTAATGACAGAAACAACTGTACAGATTTTCAAACACAGTTATTGATATCTACTCAAGTTGTGGTCAGGACAGTTGTTGGGTCAGTTTTGTCAAACAGGTTAAGCAACCACACTGCATTGTGATCCCAGCACACACACTTGGGTCTATAGTGGAAATTCAGTTACCGGAGACCACTTGAGGTAAAAGACAAGTTTATTTGACACAAGCTCCAGGGATTCTGACCTCACAAAGAGTCAGAACCCTGAACAAAGGAATCACAAAGTTTTATAGTCTTGGGAACATATGACATAAGAATGTACTGGAGTAAAAGTGAATTACTGTTTGGAAAGCTTTGAGATATCTCTTCATACAAAGAACTGCTCTTATAAAAAGTGGTTTTGCCTCAAGGCTAGGGTACTAGTGACCAAGGCTAACTTGAGAACAGAATCCATCCAAGTCAGGGGAGCTACAGGAAATCTGCATTCACATAATTTTATTCTCTCTCTCTTATCAACTTCACAGCACAGCCACTGGGTTCTCCAACTCCCAAAAATTTAGAAGACTGTATTCTGACATCACAGGTTTCACACAGAGCACAGTGGCTCATTATGTCATGACACATTTCAACTGAATGATCCATGGTCAACAATAAGTATCAAATGTCTAGATAAAATTTGTTCCATCCGTATCTTTATCTCTATTCTACATCACAGTATTATCTCCATACCTCCCTCCAATCAGTGTATCCCAACCTTCCTTCAGTTGAGCATATAGCTAATTATCCCATACATATTTAAAATACATGTATTTCAAGTTATAGTACATTATTCACTCGCAAGTTGCAATTTTATGAGATGTAGAGATGGGAGAATCTGACCTATTTAACTTTGCCCAAAATTCACCATTGGCGAAAATTCACTGAAATGAATTAAAGTATTTGGGCGACAATTTTTTTTTGATGTTCAGCAAATATTTTAGACATGCAACCATTTTTTTTCTACCTATGGGTGTCATTTCCGATGCAACTCATTGAAATAATGTTGCCCATCCCTATACTATTATTTTGTTTCAAGCGCGTAAATAATTTATAGATTATGCCGGTTCATTCCCAAACTGGTTCACAGTGCTACATTTAGCCTAAAATCATCCAACACTGTTATGAAGGCAAACATCAAGCAGAATAATGGAGCAATTAGCTTTTTTCATCAAGGGACATATATTGGAATAATTTACCCTTTGTAGTATAATTGTGTTTGATGGTCAGCCTAGAGGAGGTTACTATGGAGGAGCACACCAGAAACGTATCTCCAAAAACTGCAGAAGCTGGGACTTATTATGTGCAGAGATTTAGCCCACTTGCAGTCAAACAGAATTGCAACTGTCCCAAAAACACATACAAACACACTTTCACTCATCTCACTCATTAATTTGACACCTGACCCCCTCACCAGGTGTGCTGGTCACAAGAAACCAACAAATCACCCATGGTGCATAGTTCCTTCCTATCTTTTCTAGCCAAACCTGATGTGTGGGTTAATAGGATAAAAATGACCTTTCTTAGCTAGGGCCTCATATTTTGATGAATACATAGGGGTACGCTTACTTATGTTGTCAGCACAATTATACATTTGACCAGTGGGTAAAATCGTCCTGCGGGTATTGAGCAGGCCCGCACTAGTTTCCCGGGCAATTCAGCATTATAAATAAGTATTGTAACATTTCATGAATATATTTATATAGATTTATAGACCCAAGAAATGCGCTAATGATTAATAGCAGTAGATAACAAGAGCATCCAGCTTCTATACACACAGGACCTATTCTTTGACTTATAACCAAACAATCTTCAATTTAGCTTGAAGCTCTTTCTGTCTTACTTTAGCATCACGAAGCACATCCACCATTATATATGAACAGCTAGTAAATATAACCATATATTATAATAAATGTATTAACCTATACTTGACATCAAAACGATCATGAAGATGGAGGTTATCTGGCCTTGCAAAACATACAAGTGAGAAAAGGAACACTGGATACTAAAGATATTTCTGTATTTCTATGAGTGGAAGACATCCCCGAGGCAATAATATAATGCTCGCTCTTTATAATGCATTTGGAATGTGGAGTCTGCAATAATATTCTAGTTGAACTCTCCAATGGTAGGTCCTTATGTTCATGCCACCCCATAAGAGATCATCTCATAGCACTGAAGAGTAGAAAACAAACAAGCTGATAGGACAAGGGACATTGGTTTCTTATCTGCTTTTTGTGATGATAGGCAGGATTAAGTAAAATGACTTGCTGTTCATGGAGCAGCTCATTGTGCCTACAAACCATAGCAAGAATACAATAAAACATTTATATGAGAAAACATTAAGATCATTTACAAATACAGCCAAAAGTGCAGTCATGCTAAAAAGGATGTAAGCATTGTTCTTATTGATGTTTTCTACATAGTTCTGTTAAGAGCCATCATGTCCATCTTTTCTTTCCTCCTGAATCTGCACAAGTGAGCCTACTGACGTTGGGGGGCCCTAGAGCTACTGCAACCCTTAATGTGGTAGTTAGAGTTCCTTCAGGGTAATGTTATACAGGGAGATTATTCTGCTAGGAACATCTTTTTAGTAGCCAAAATTGCAGTGTCTAAGCAATATTACAGTTGGCTTGGAAGGAACTTGTAGATAGACACAAATGGGCCATATCACTCAAGGACATCCATAGGGCCAAAAATATAGAAGTAAAAGCAATATTTATTTTATATATATATATATATATATATATATATATATATATATATATATATAATACACAAAAGCTGTGAATATCTTGTAAAAGATATCCTTATAAACGGTGAGTTCTGATGTCATCAGTTATAAACGGTGAGTTCTGATGTCATTTCTGTTACATGACTCACTGAAACTTGTGTATTATAATAAATAAAGTACCCCTGTTTGCAAAATATGAGGATATATGAGGATATTAGAAGCTACCTCGGAGTTCCATGACCTGTATAAAAACACTCGGCCTTCGGCCTCGTGTTTTTATATGGTCATGAAACTCCTCGGTAACTTATAATATCCTTATATTTTACAAGACGGGGTACTTTATTCACTATATATACTCCTCCATAGGCCCTACACCTTTCGTGCCTAATAGAAGTCATTGGCCCATGACTACTATTATATGAGTAACTATTGGGCTAGAAACACAAGTTATCTACTTTAGTTATCTGTAGCACCTCTTTCTTTGGAAGGTACCTGTGCCAGTGCTTTTTATAATTGCCTAAAAACAGGGTGGTCAACTTTTCAAGGCATTTATCACCTGACAAGCACTGGCACAAGAGCTGGCAGGCAGTGCCTGGGAAATTTGGGGTTTCTTAAGATGCAGTATTTCAAGAGCCTGAAAGCACCGGCCATGAACCTTAAAGTGATACTGACACTAAAAAAGTTATTTATAAAATACTAATCTACATTAAAAGTTACATATAGGACATGCTGACTGACCCTTCTTAACCTCAGTTAGAGTTCTAATGTTTCTAATGTTTCTACTGCTGCACAAATATGATCATAGATGAACATGGGGGTAAGAAAGGTAATGTAAAAGCATCAAGCAAATACTTTTATGGCAAAATTATAAATAGCATTCAAAGACAATGTTATGATAGATATAAAAAAGGTTATTATTTTTTGGTGTCTCTTAACGTGACTTGACAGTGATCTAATGATAACAGTCCCCTCTTTAAAGGGGACCTGTCACCCAGATATAAAAAGCTACACAATAAAAGACCTTTTCAAATTAAACTTGAAATCCACATTCTTTTTTTTTATTAAAGCATTCTCAGTTGTCAATCAAATATTTCACTTTCCATTCAGCACTTAATATATGCCACTGTACTCCCCACATTTCCCTTCTCTATTCACCATTTAACTTTGAATTTGAACACTCTACACTGGGTAACTCTAATAGACATTGACATAAAAAGAATTTTCATGGGGTTGCTCAAGTGCTATATCACATTGTAGAGTGCCCTGAGCAGGTATCACCAGAAACCTTTGTTTTCTAAGGGTGTTGAGCGGATCTCTCCCTGATATGCCCACCTTGAGCTGGGTGATATCGGGGCAGGGCCCAATGATCGGATCACAATAGAGGTGATACGGGCGGTAAGATCGCGGGACCGCATCAACGAACAGATGCGCCTGCAATGCAACAGGATTTTTAGTCCGGTTCAATCAACATCTGGCTGACTTTCGGCCACATATCGATTGGTAAAGCCCATCAGAGGGCCCCATACTTGGTCTGTCGGCAGATTTTATCGGCCTGTGTTTGGCCACCTTAAAAGTACTAGCTGTGCTGTCCCACACCAAGGTGATGTCCACTCAGCAGAATGAGTGAAGGTCTGCAATGGTTCACCTTGACATCCCAACTATAATCATAACATTTCAGTTGCCATTGAATTAAAGCTCTCAGCATCAATGTTGTGTGAATATTTAGTAAGAAAAGATTATGACACATTTTAAATGGCTCTCAAGAGATGATTAGTCCCATGTCTGTCTGCATGACAACTTCATTCAGTGAAATAAATATGCTACTCGAATGTCATCTCCTCTTTGATACAGGGGCTTCCATTCCAATGCTTGCACAAAGAAGAATCCATCTCTTTACTAACACTTTACTAATTTTTTATCGAAGAGTGAAGTTAAGAGTGAAGTTCTGCCACTATAGGAAAATTTCACAGCTCTCTATTCATTTGTATGGGATTTTGAAGGCGTATTTATCAAAGGGTGAAACTTCACTTCACCCATTGATAAAGACACCTTTCAAAATCCCATAGAAATGAATTGAGAGCTGCAGAATTTCACTCTAGTGGCAGAACTTCACTCTTTCATAAATTTACCCCATAGTCTCTAATGCACTCTATTGTTCCCATTCAAGTATTATAGGGTAAATTTATCAAAGAGTGAAGTTCCGCCACTAGAGTGAAATCCTGCCGCTCTCCATTCATTTCTATGGGATTTTGAAAGGCCTATTTATCAATAGGTGAAGTAAAAGTTCACCCTTTGATAAATACGCCTTTCAAAATCCCATATTCACACTAGTGGTGGAACTTCACTCTTAACTTCACTCTTTTACAAATATACCCCATGATCTCTACAAAACACACATGCATAGCTACATAGTTATGGAAAAAATTGTATTAGGTCACTCTGATAACTTATCGTGACATCATGATCATAAGAGGTGAATAAAAGAAATATTATTTAAGACTCTCACAAGAACAAATTATCATTATATTACCCTGGATCAACCCAACACTAAATACCATTGCATTAAACAAAGATATTTAAAACTTTGATGTTGTCTTCAATTTATAATTTTGATCATATTAATAAAAAGAAAAAGCCTGCAATAAGAATGTTTTATGAAGTAATAAACTGATTTAGTGGGCAGTTAGTGGTATCTGTGGAGATGGAGGAGAGAGCCTTATTTTAGGTAGGTCTTCCCCCACAGGGTGTAGATGAACAATTGACCAGTTTCCTGGCCATGGAAGTGCAAAATGGAGGATATTGTCACCAGATGCTGGCACATCAATATGATGAGCAAAGAAGACAGTCAAGATAATCTGAAAGGTTATGGGTAAGTGGAGAAGTAATGTTGAGGCCTATGAGTAGAGGAACATGAAGTGGGGAGTGAAATTAGAGGAGATAATTTACCAAGGAAACAGAATGGCAGAGTTTTATAGAAAATAATATGTGGTTAAAAAGGGTGACGAAAATAAAAAAACTTCTGCTAAGTAAATGGGAGAAAAAAAAAGAAACAGAAGCATTCAAGGCTTAAAATTCTGATTCATACCCTAAAATAGCCCTGAAGTGGGATTGCTCTTAATCAAAGAACCATAAAGGACAGGACCTAATGGAGAGTGATCAGATCAGGGACGTTACCTACTGTCTGACTCACTTTTCAAATGGTGGTAGATATGCCAATTCCATTTGTATTCATCCAAGGAGAAGAAAATTACATTAATGTTAGGAGAACCTGAAACAGATATCTCCACAAAATGCTCTATCTTTGTGCAGATCACACATTGATTGTAGGGTACTTACAGAATGCCCCATTTATCTATCAAACCCTTCAATAATACACCAAACATGAGTATTACGCTATGTAAACTTGGCTAACAAATACAAATCTTTCTGCTCTAAGGCATAAAAAGTCTTGCAAGTTGTGTACACAATGAGTTCATGCTATCTGGGTTAGAATGGATTGTTACTTTTTAAAATTATATGATATTGTTGAAGTCATTCCATTAGATCAGTGATTCCCAACCAGTGGCTTTGGAGCAACGTGTTGCTCACCAATTCCTTGGATGTTGCTCCCAGTGACCTCAAAGCAGGTGCTTTTTGAATTCCTGGTTTGGAGTCATGTTTTGGTTGCATAAAAACTGCCAAGCAGTGTCTCCTGCAGGCTGCCAGTCCAAATACCCAATTGTAGTACTTATTTGGCATCCCCAGGAACTTTTTCATATTTGTGTTACACCCCAACTCTTTTTACATTTGAATGTGGTTCATGTGTTAAAAATGTTGGGGACCCCTGCCTTAGATCCTCTCTAGTCCCTGTCTCTTTTGCAAAGGAGTGGTGGGTATATCCTAACAGTTCTTGCCAAGAAACACAGTAGGAGGTACATTGGAAGGTTGCCAAAGACAGATCTGCCTTCACACAGGCAAAGATCTATGTAGTTGTCAGGTACCCATAGCTGCTGATTGACTGGCATCCAACAGGGCTAAGTTCTGAGACCCATAGGATAGGATAGCTGGGTGGGGCTAGCATATGTTTTATTGAAATTGTACATAAAACAGCACAGCAATTCCTTACCTTACAAGGCAAATGCCCCTTCTTGAAAAAACGGGGCTGATTTATTATTAGTTGAGTTCAGGTTTGGCTGAAATGATGTCACAAAAGACGAGTTTTTTTACCTGGTTACATTTTCTGCCACTTATTGCAGAATTACGTCTTATAAAACTTCTTCTTTCAGTTCCTATAACTTCAGTCCAAGTAACATTTCCCAGAATGGAACAGGAGCAGAAGCTGTAGCAAAGCCTAAGTACATTACATTAACTGCATTTCCCTAGTCTAATTTCCTACTTGATCATAGAGACTAATTAGATTACTTTGACATGTCCTGCTCTTCATTGTGGCTGCCAGTAATTACTTTATTTTCTGGATACGCTATAATACACTATCCCTTAATAACCCTTCAGATAGCTTCCACACTTTAGATGACAAGCTTTCAGGTCACTCTCCAAGTTTCCCAGTGCTATGCTTTAATTAAAGGTGAGTTTAAGCTTTTCTTGTGAAAAAGTAATGGTTCCTCTCTGGTGTAAACCATAGGAAATGATGTATTTAATATATTGGCCTTTTCTTTGGCCTCATTAGTTATCCTACAAGTAAGCCTTATTTTCCTTTTTTATGGTTTGGATGCACAAAGGTAGTTTGGGTGTTTTCTCTATAAAGGTTCATTTCAGTTAAGGTCTGGCTACTGTAGGAAATCTAAACTGTAGGGTGCATTGGAATTTGTTGTGCTCTCTAGAGCAGGGATCCCCAACCTTTTGAGCCCGTGAGCAACATTCAGAATTAAAAGGAGTTGGGGAGCAACACTAACATGAAAATGTTCTTGGGGTGCCAAATAAGTGTTGTGATTGGCCATTTGGTAGCCCCTATGTTGTAGATTGTCAACCTACAGGGAGACTCTGTTTGGCAGTGCACCTGATTTTTATGCAACCAAAACTTGCCTCCAAGCCTGGAATTGAAAAATAAGCTCCTGCTTTGAAGCCAGTGGGAGCAACATCCAAGGGGTTGGAGAGCAACATGTCACAAGCTACTGGTTGGGGATCACTGCTCTAGAGTATGGACTGAGAGGACAACCTTTATGGTTATAGATCTTCCCAGACTAATTTAATTTATATATTAGAGAGAATGTTTTTCCCATAAAGAGGTTCATCACACCAGAGGCCACCCCTTCAGACTAGAAGAAAAGGACTTTCATTTGAAGCAGAGTAGGTGGTTCTTCACAGTGAGGACAGTGAGGTTGTGGAATGCACTGCCGGGTGATGTTGTGATGGCTGATTCTGTTAATGCCTTTAAGAGAGGCTTGGACGATTTCTAGGCTAAGCATGATATCCACAGCTACAGTATAATGATACTAAACTCTGCAATCAGTATAGATATTGGTATATATAGTTTATGTGACCATATAGAGGGGTCAGTGTAGGTGTATGTATGGGTGCTGGGTTTAATTTGGTGGGGGTTGAATTTGATGGACTTTGGTCTTTTTTTCAACTCAACTTAATTATGTAACTACAACCTTTTTGAACCACAAAGCAAGATTGCTACTCCATTAAAGGCCAAAAATAGGCTGAGAAACCCTGGTTGAAGGAAAATTAAGGGTTCCTGCTTTTGTGATGTTCTATAGCAGAACAAACTTCCATTTGCTGTACCGGGAGATTTAGTCGTGAGGCAACTTCGGTCTACTTTGGAAAACAAAGCGTTCCGAGTGCCACCCCCCTGGCAATTTAGATTCTAGCCGACGGGAAGGCTTTTCGGGGAGACACAATTTTCGCAAGGGGCGACTAAATCTACTCCTGAATCTTTGCGTGTGTCTCTACCCTAAATCAAGATCATCACTGTGCCTTTACTTGATTAACGATTCTTCCTGGGTTCCCATTTTCCGTCCACATTAAAAATACTCTAAAGGCAGATGAGATGATGTAGCAACAAATACGTGTTTTTCAAGCTCACAGACAAAGCAATAACAAAGGAAAGCAAGCAAAGGCCTTTGTAGTTATAATACCGCATTCAGTATGACACAAGGGTTTCAGACACAAATATATTCCTTTTAGCTCTATGACAGTGCTTCTTTAATTGTCCATTCCGTTCTTGTTATGCCTGGCGTGAATCCCTTTCAGTACAGTATGAGTTCATTTGGGTACCATGAATAGAGATAATTACCCAGGAAAGTGCTCAGAATACAGTCCCAGAACCTTTTGGGTTTGTAGCAGCGGATAAAAGACTGGAGCTGTGCCCTTGTAACACATATTGATACTGGTTTACTCTGATACCTCTTCCCTTTATATTCCATCTAATATATGTGCTAAACTGTTATTCCTTTTCTGCTTCGGCCAATTAAACTGTTATAATGGCAGTTACGTGCTGGTGCTTTATTCTTATATCTCTGTAAATAATCTAATAAACTTACAACCAATGATACACAGTTTATCCATCAGAAATGCACCAGAATCCACCCATAACTTTCACTGATTATTCTAGAAAGAATGGTCTGGGGATGCTTCTCCACCAACTGAGAAATGCCAGCAAAGTATATGAACCCTGTGAGCCATACGATCAGTGGGGTCTAAACCAGAAAGCTTCAATAACATCACCAAATCAGTATTACCTTCTATCATGAGGGGTCCTCACTTTCATTGTTATGATGGTATGGGACCTGGTATCCAGAATGCTCGGGTTTTCCTGATAATGAGTCTTCCTGTAATTTGGATCGTCATACTGTACCTTAAGTATGTTCTGGGATCTCTGCCAAAAAAATGGCCTTTCTGTAATTCAAAGCTTTCTGGATAACAAGTTTCCGGATAATGGATCCCATACCTTCATTTGCTTTGTTACATCTCTGTTGTATGAATGTGTCAACATAGAAGGTTTCTGTGTTCCACAAGGTAGAAATATATCTCTTAATCTCCTAGTTTTATATCATGGGCCCCCAACCTTTTTGGTTTGGGGACCAGTGTCGAGGCAAAAAATTTTTCAAGGACCGGGAGGTGGGGGCTCAAGGGGTCGGCACCCAATTAGGGAGCGCTAGCGCTCAGCGGCCCAGTTCAGACTGTCCAGGGCTTGGTTCTGGGATGCGGCCCGGCGGTTGGAAAACCCTGCTCTATATTGTAGGCCTTATTTACAGAGCAATGGGATATTTATTGCAAATAAAAGAGATGCAAAATGCCACAAAGAGCAGATCTCTACTTATCAATCCAGCACAAGGTGCAGAGAGCAACCATTGCCCCAGACTCTTCATGGTGCATGGGCACCATGGATAATGAGAAGGAGATGTAACTTTGAAGGCACAAATCCAAAATCACGGATCTTCCCTGTATAAGACATAGTACCTCTGGCTTGATAATATATGTTTGTGAGTGGGAAGGGGGTCTATACACTTTGTTTGTGTAGATCTGGGCTTTTGTTTTTAAGGTTGCCACCTTTCCTGCTAAGAGTTACCTGCTAAGAGTTACCTGGAGATGACAGGGCAGGGGCATCAGAGCACCAACTAGACTAGGGATATGGTTGGATCAGGCCATAGTTTGACTGCCTGCTGGTGGAAGAAAAGGAAATTGACTGGCTAGTACATGGCCAATATGTTTGTTACAAAGGCCCCTGCTATGAGCGGTGTTGTAACTGATGTCTCCTGTGTTACTATTATCCTTTATTAAAGGAGAACTAAACCCTAAAAATGAAAGTGGCTAAAAACGCCATATTTCATATACTGAACTTATTGCAACAGCCTAAAGTTTCTTTGATAGCATTGATGATCCAGGACTTCAAACTTGTCACAGGGGGTCACCATCTTGGAAAGTGTCTGTGACACTCACATGCTCAGTGGGCTCTGAGAAGCTATTAAGAAGCTAAGGTTAAGGGTTGTCACTAATTATCCAGCAAAAAATTAGGCTGACCTGCAAAACAGTCCGAACAAGAAGGGAATCAGATGGGATTTACACATGCAAAATATGTTTGCTTTACTGAGATCTCTTCGTCCGATCTACCCCCTTTCTCAAGTGTTCTCAATGAAACGTAGTGTGGAAAAGAGAACACTTGAGAAAAGGGGTAGATCCTCCGAAACAAAAGGGCACATTTACAAAGAGTCGAACTGAATATTCGAATATAATTCAAATTTAAAACGTTTTTTAAGTCCTAGGAATTTCAAAAGTATTTTGGGGAAAAACTTGATTCGAACAACGCGATGGAACGATCCAAACGTTTTTATATTTGATCGAAAACTGAACTATTTGATCGAAATAGGTCCATTTTCGATCGAAAAAGACCTTTAAAAGAATTCAATGGTCAAATTTTGAAGTTTTTTCACTATTAGTAAATCTGTGGAGATCACAATAAAGCAAACAGATTTAGCACATTTATGAGTGAGATGAGTGCCATCTGATTCCCTTCTTGTTCTGGCTGTAATATAAGCTGATGCTACAGGGCTGATTATTAAATTCTGATGCTGTTCACACTGGTTTCTAATTATCTGAATTAATGACTAATCAGCCTTATATTGTGACTATATTTCTATGACACTATGGGGCAGATTTACTAAATTCACATGAAGAATTCGAAGTTCTATAGAATTTCTAAAAAAATCGAATTCAAATCTTCGAATATGCAAATTAGGCAAATTCGACCATCGAATATTCGAATTCGAATATTCAAATAAAATTTTATCCGAATATTCGACTATTCGATGGTCGAAGTACTTCCCCTTTAAAATTTTATTCGACCACCTAGTTCGCCAGATCCAAGTTGCAGAATTGGGTATCATTATTTTTGATTGAATAAAAAAAATTCGATCGATCGAAAAAATCGTTCGTAATTGATCGATCAAATTTTTGCTATTCGATCGTTCCATTGATCGAATTGCGGTAAAATCCTTCGAATTCGATATTCGAAGGATTTTAATTCACCTACTATTCCCATGGTTGCCTTGGGCTGGTTACTTCCCTATTTAAGCTCTTGTTCTCCTTTAAATAAATACATTATATGTATATATATCTTAGAATTATCCAATGTGCCCTCACTCAGACTGGCAGCAATGATGTAGGTGCATGTTCATACTCATTTAAACTTAAATCAGGTCTACGTGCAAAATGATAACCCACTTACAAAATAAAAAACACTGAATAAGATGTTATAAAAAGGCATGCTTACATAAAGGGAAAGGAGGACTGAGTTTCATGCAAATCCACAAATCTTCAGAAAAATCCCAGTGGACTCTTTAAGGCTACAAAATAAAGATTATTTTGCATAAATATT
>CM044441.1:143090899-143115718 GCA_024363595.1 Xenopus borealis
TGGGGCAAGGCAGATACACAGGTACGGGATGATTTATCTGGAAACCCATTATCCAGAAAGGCTGCCTCCCTTAGACTCAATTTTATTAAAATAATCCACATTTTTAAAAATGATTTCCCTTTTCTCCGTAAAAATAAAAGAGTACCTTGTACTTGTTGCTCCTGATTTCTGGATTTGCTTTTCCCAGGTCAGAAGGTAAGTTAATGGATACATTCCAGGTAGGATTGGGTAGTGGCTCTAGGTAATGGGCAAGTTGGCAGGTCCGGGTCAGGTTGTGGGTCAGTGGTTTTGGCACGGGTCTGCCCAACTGGACCCAGGCAGGATGCTAATTCAAAATTATAAGTCAGGCAACATGGCAACTACAGTGTATGATGGCAACAGTCCCAGTTTATATAGAAACTAGACATTAAGCCCGTTAAATTAACGGGCGCTAGAACATATGTAGTCACACATTTATAAAAACAGAATTGTTCTAGGCGAATTTTCGCCTGCGCTACGCAAATTCACTAATGTGCGAATTTACACTCTGGTCGGCGAACGGTAACGTATTTACGTTTTTCAGACCATCACCCACAATGGTAAAACACGCCACAGCGTAAGGGTGCGAAGTTGTGCGTCTATCTACTTCGCTAGCGTGAATTCGCCAGAGACGGTCCGTGGGGCACATGCGCAGTAGCGCAATTCCACGGACACAGGGACTGGACGCAGAGACACTTGAACTTTATAATATAGGATGGTGGCCTTGAAGCATAGTTTGCCCTACTGTGTAACAAAGGGTCCATGGCATGATGGGACAGAGTAAGGAACCTGCTAGGTCCATAGCTACTACAGGGAGAGAAAAGGGTATTCTCCATGCGGGGTGATGTGGTTGGGTGGTAGTATTTGCCAAAGGGTGCACACTGTGCTCCAGCTCTAGTAACCCACAACTACCAATCAGCAGATAGCATTTACTAGTCACCTACTTGTATGCAAACATTTACTATTGGTTACAAAGAGTGGAACAAAGCAATACATTGCCTCCCAGCTCATTGTATATACTGTAAGTCTACAGCCCTGCATACTGTAATACCAGTCACGCCAAGCTTTAAATTGGCTTCAGCTTCTCATGAAATATTTATGGGTTTATTATAAACTCATTTGATCTAGCCCATTTAACCTTCTTACGACACATTTGTTCAAACAAAACATGGTTCCGGCAGAGACTCTTTTAATTACCTATATTGTCAGGGTGGTATAGATAATGAATTGGTGTCGCTATGACTGTACTTAACAGCTAATATAGACATGGTAAAATGAGCAGCATTCTCCCCCTGGTTTCCTTAACATGATTGTTATGGCATGAATGTGAAACTGAATATTATTAGTATAGCGGATTCACTGAAAACCCAGTATCAATTTTCTAAATATATATGTAAAGCAGCAACATATTCCCTGGCACCGAGCGACAGGGATCACAAACAAAATGAATGTGAATGAGGCAAATTGAGTTGGCAGGGACTGGTCTGGTTGCCCTTTTGGATATGGTAGTTTTCCCCCCTTTGAAGTAAATCGGAGAGGTTTCAGATGGGGTTTTTCATCTTTCAATTATTTAGACCAAACAGTTGAACTTGATCGATGTGGTTTTTTTCAACCTAAATTTATGTGTTACTATGTTTTACCCGCGTATGCAATGAGTATTGTTTAGTATTAGTGGGGAATAGTGATGGGTAAATCTAGCCCGTTGTGCTTCGCCGAAAAATTTGCGAATTTCCAGCGAAACTGGCGAAAAAATTTGCGAAACGAGTCGCGGTGCGTCTTTGTTGCGTCATATCATTTTTGACGCACGTCGCGTCATTTTCGTTGTGTCGCGTCAAAAACAACGCGCAACTAGTTTTTTTTTGCAAATTTTCGCCAGGCGAATTTTCGCTGGCGTTTCGCCCATCACTGGTGGGGAAAACTATTTCACTACATTTTTAAAAATTTCAGCGCTTGCATAGGGATGTGTATTGGGTCTCCTGTTTATGTCTTGCTTTGTAGGGGAGATCATCAATATCTTCAATATTCTTATGTCAGTAGTCACATAATCCCCAATTGTTCCAGTCCTGGATAGAAAACCAAATAAGGATGAGGATTATTGGGAAGTGGGTGGAGTTTTGGGAATATAAGGGGTGCATCTTAGTCATGTGCAAGTCCAGATTTTTATGACCCTCACCTGACCCTAACCTGCATTTACCGAACTCTAACCTGCCCTTACCCAACCCACACCTGCCTTGGCTCCTCCATTTAAAGACCCGCACCTGACCTGTCCCGCAGTAATATCACAAAAGGGGTGTAGAAGGCACAAATCTATAAATCAAGGAGCTATCTCAGAGGACTCTGGGTATAAAACCCTGATTTGTGCTTTAAAGGATAAGTAAACTTTAACAATAAGTGAATATAAAACTGACGAGGGTGCTATTCCAAGCACTTTTGCAATGAACATGCATTATTTATTTATTTTTAATTCCAAGATAATAAAGTTTACATGTACTTTTAACATCAATTCATTTTGTTACAACAGCACCACCTGGTCATTTTCTGACTAGTCTGACCACCAAATAGTCAAGGAGAAAGAAAGAGGCTGCTCTGTTGTCCTTCTGGAAAAAAATAGAAACCTTTGACACATCTTTCCTAACCAGAAAAACATCAACCCTCTTAATTTCTCCTGACAACTTCCTTGACTACTTGGTGGTCAGACTGGTTAGAAAATGACCAGCAGGTGGAGCTGTAGTAACACAATTCATTGATGTTAACAGTACATGAATTCTTTAATATCTTGGAATTCAAAATAAATAAATAATGCATGTAACATTGCAAACGTGCTTAGAATAGCACCCTCATCAGTGTTACATGCACCTATTTTTTAATGTTTACTTATCTTTTCAGAGAATAAAGCCTGTTGGTGTTTGTTTTCTTTAGTCACACAGCACAAGTGAGGTATAGTTGCAAAACACCATTCATCTACATTTCATGTAGCAAAGGCCCATCCTGTGAAGAGAGGGTCAAGTGTAACCAGTGCTGAGTCTGTTTCTTAGCTGGACAAGGTCTAGACTAGATGGGGTTACAGTGCTATTGTGTGAAAGCACCTAAACCAATAAACAAATACCTGCAGTCCAGAATTCTACAAGAAAGGATATTGTATATGGGATATTTGCACCAGGAAAGAGTGCAAGTTGACTAAGGGGGGCACTAGGGATTCTGGAGCACAATGCATCAGATCCAGAACTCGCACACACTCTTGATGGACAATTCCATAATGGCTTCTGAATTTAATTAAAACGACAAAACATCAAACACAATAGCACGCCGAAGAGTGACGTTCGCTTATGATTTGCTTTGTCATCCCCGCGTCTGCCCAACAGTCCTGTTACACATCGCTGCCAGCTTATTATTGTTTGTGCATTTTTTCATATTGTTTTCCTCCCAAGATGAGAAGAAATGTTTGTTTTTCCATATGAATTTATTCAGAAGTGACAGATGTAGCCGTGGCGTTCTTGCCAAAGTAGCCGGGCTGGGAAATGCATGCCAGCGAATACGCATGAGCTCCAAATAAATGAAATGGATTGTACAGAGAGGGGGGTGGAAAGTGTCGTGGGCAAGACTGAAGTGTTACCCTGCTGGAAATGCTCCTTAAAAATAAATTCTAGTTTGTGATAGAAGGGTGTAATAGAGTGTAGGGTGCTGCAGGCAAGACAGTAATTGAATGGAAATGTAATTTTCTTGGAGAACAAACACAAGGCAAGCAACAATAAAGTGCACTGGTGATGGAGGGAACCTCATGGAGTAAGGCTCCTTTTTAGCAGCAGGGACTGGGTTACTTGTTACATTAAAAGGGTAAATAAGTGGTTCAGAATACAGTAAGGACCGGCTTCATGATGCTAAAAACCAAACTTTTGGAGAAGAAAGTTAATTATCAGCAGGATAATAATCCCAAACACAAGACCAAAACTAGGACAATAAGGTGAAGGTGCTACAAAGGCCCAGATCTCAATCCAACTGAGAATCTGTACCACAAGTACAAGTAAAGAATCTGTTATCCTGAAACCCGTTATCCAGAAAGGCCGTCTCCCATAGACTCCATTTTTATCCAAATAATACACATATTTAAAAAATTATTTCCTTTTTCTGCTTAATAATAAAACAGTAGCCTGTACTTGACCCCAACTAAGATATAATTAATCCTTATGGGAAGCAAAACCAGCCTATTGGTTTTCTTTATGTGTACTTGATTGATCAATATAATTAAGTTCTAAATAACAGGTCCCATACCTGTATTATCCAACTACTCTGGGGTAAATATGCAAATAGGTATTGTCCCAGATCACCCCAGAACCATGAGCAAATGTAGCACAGGCATGGGACCTGTGGGACCTGGGAATTTCTGTAATTTGGATCTCCACAATTTAAGGCTACTAAAAATAAATTTCAATGTCAAACCCAATAGGATTGTTCTGTCTCCAAAAAGGATTAATCTTGGTTGGGACCACGAGATACTGTTTTATTTTTACAGATATTATTATTTGATTATTTGATTAAATGGTGTCTATTGGAGTTGGTTTCCCATAATTCAGTTTTTTTTTAGATAACGGGTTTCTAGTTAACGGATTCCATACCTGTACATGCTTACCCCTGAATGACTTGGAGTGGAACCAAGATTTTAATAGCCCCCATTCCACCGGACCCTGAATGTGGAGAACATGCTTTGCTCCATGACACACTACTGCAAGAACTCATTGTAAAAACATGGTCCCCCTCTATAACTAAATGGACTGTGCTGTAATAAAAATGTGCATATTGCCCACCTACTGTATTCCACCCCCATGACATGTGTTTTTGCTGAGAAGAAAAAATAATTTAGTCCCTGTATCAGAAGCAGAAAATGCAAAGGTCGGCATTTAATTTAGCAAGTAAATTGGGTCAAAAAATTACCCAATTCGGAAGGGACAGTCAGGTTGGCAAAACTGTCAGGTTTGGGAACTTCAACTAACAATTAATTTTTTTTTTGGGATAATTCGACCATCGAAGTTGCTAAATTCGATCGAATCGAATTATTCAAATGAATAAATCATACGATTTGAATAAGAAAATTGGCCATTAAAATTTTTTTGGATTGCCTACTTCGTCAGATTAAACCTACCAAGCTTCTATATTTGCCCATGGGAAGCTCCCATAGGCTTTTTCAAAAAAATCGTACAAATCGTTGTCCAATTTTTCCATGAAATCAGATATTTAGTACGATTTTTTCATGAAATCGGATGATCGATACTGATATTCGATTTCTTTGGATTTTACTTCGGGAAAATCTTGAGGGTCGAATTTGAGGGTTTTTAACCCTCAAAATTTGACCCTTGATAAATCTGCCCCTAAATAAACCCAATAGGCTGGTTTTGCTTCCAATAAGGATTAATTATATCTTAGTTGGGATCAAATACAAACTACTGTTTTATTATTACACAGAAAAATTACATTTTCAAAAACTTGGATTATTTGGAGAAAATGTGGTCTGTGGGAGACAGCCTTTCTGAAATTCAGAGCTTACCTGTATATATAAATTGTATATATATATAAATTAAAGTCCACAGTTCTCTTCACCTTTTTGGGTTCTCCTCTGGCAAACTCCAGTTAAAGGGATACTGCACTGAAATCCATTTTTCTAAAATTTTTATTTGGGGCTAAACATATTGTCAGTTTCTCAGGTGCCCCCAGTTGTCAGTTCCTCAGGTGCCCCCAGTCATGTGACTTGTGCTCTGATAAACTTCAGTCACTTTTTCTACTATACTGCAAGTTGGAGTGATATCACCCCCAATCCCTCAGAAGCCTAACAACAGAACAATGGGAAGGTAACCAGATAGCAGCTCCCTAACACACGATAACAGCTGCCTGGTAGATCTAAGAACAACACACAGTAGTAAAAGCCAAGTCCCACTGAGACACATTCAGTTACATTGATTAGGAGAAATAACATTCTGCCAGAAAGCAGTTCTATCCTAAAGTGCTTACACAAGTCATATGACTGGGGGCAGCTGGGAAACTGACAATATGTCATATTTTAAAAACTGAATATAAAAAATCTGTTTGCTCTGTTTGCTAGAGCAGCACTATTAACTGATGGGTTTTGAAAAAAAAAACCATGTTTTCACCTGTCAGTTTCCTTTTAAATACAAATACCCTGAATCTGAAGACTGTCGTTGGGGTGGGCAGGCAAAAGTCAGGAGCAATTCCTAGTAGTTATGACAAATCAGATTCTTTGTCTCTGAAAGAATCCTAGACATTTTTGGACATGACGGGGGTGGATTTAATTTGTGGCCCTTTTAACAAAGTTGGCCCCCACCCCCAGGGGGCTGAGTACTGGGTTAATAGCTGAGGTACTCTCAGGAAAAAGTCCCTGGCAACTATGTAGTACAGGGCCCTATGATTTCTGGTGGCTGCATCATCTTTCATCTTTAAATGAAATCAGCCTAAAAACGTAGCTCTTTTTATCCTCTAATAAAATGTTTTAATAATTCAAATCAATGCTTTTTTATTTGCATTTTTTCCGTCCCTCTCCAGCCTTCCATTTATATAGGACCACTGATATCAGCACAAATGATTTAATAGCAAGGCCAGATTTAACTGCTATTAATATCTAACTCTATCTCTCATTTCTCCAAAGTTTCTCACTGAAGTCATTACCTGGCTGCTCCGACCAGTGACCCAAGTAACCAAAGCTCAATTTAAATGCCACTAACAGACTTTCTTTTAGAATAACTTTGTCTACATTATCCTAAAAGGTTATAAGGTTGAAGTTCCCCTTTACTTATGGGAAGTCTCAAACTCGCAGGAAGATTAAGTGATGAAGGTTGATGAGTGGGTTGCACTGGGGCTCATTAGGCATTCCCACTCCAGATGAGCAGAACTTTAATGATTACATAAATCAGCTTCGCTTCAACATTATGTACTTGTAATGCACTGTTCAAATATGTATTTAATTTCACTGTTGGCGTCCTCGTCATTCTTCAGGTTCTGTTTCAAATCAGCAGGCATGGCTCAGGCTACAATTTTCTGTAACAGGCTGGAATTAACACTTTGTGTGGGGCCGTCTTACCTGGTGGCTTATTTTTTTCCATGTAAATGAGATTTAAAAAAATGAAGAGACAAAGCAGAATACAAAGGCAATGTGTATTTTTGTACAAATACATAAGAGTCATTGATATTAGTGATGGGCGAATTTATTCGCCAGGATCGAATTTGCGGCGAATTCCCGCTATTCGCCGCTGGCGAATAAATACGCGAATCACCAGCTAAATTTCGCCAATCGAAATTTCGCCGAACAAACGACGCGACGCGCAACGAAAACGACGCGACGCACGTCGGAAACAACGCGCCGAAAACAACACGACACTCGTCAAAGTTGCGCGACGCGCGTCAAAAGCGTCCCTTGACTCGTTTCGCAAATTTTTCGCCGATTCGCAAATTTCTCTGGAAATTCGCGAATTTTTTGGCGAAGCAAATCGCGGGAGATTCGCCCATCACTAATTGATATTCGTTTAAATAACTAAAAACTATAACACTACTAACTGCTACTTTTAACATACAGTACAAGAGAGAGACACATATATCATTTAAGCATCCAAAATAGTGATGAGCCAATCTGTCAGAAAAATTTGCAAAACTCATTGAAGTCAATGAGGGTCAAAATTTTTTAAAGCGCAGCAAATTTTCTCGCTACAAATGCAATGAGAGTTTTTCTTGTGACGACTTTTTGTAGTCTCTGTGACTTTTTTGTCCAAATACATTAAAATCAATGTGTGTTTTTTCTTATGGCAACTTTTTTGCCTTGGAAACATTTTTTGGCAACTTTTTTGCACAGTGAATTTTTGTGGCAGTATTGAGAAAAAATTTGCACATTTCAAAATACTGAATTACACCCCAAATCCATGACTGGCGAAAATAATTACTAATCTCAATGTCTGAATTATCAAATTAGAGCTAGCCCAAGGTCTACACAACCATACCCAGCTATGCCCCGATAGTCCCCCGAACCATCCACCTCCAATCACTTTTCCATGAAGCCCTGCACGTTTTAAGGATCATTATGCAGAGACATTGGGAGGTGTGTGACAACGATAGGAAACCTCAGAGCTATCCAAGAATATTTTAGAGATATCATTCCAGTAGTAGAACTTTGGAGGTTTATTGCTATGGCCACTTCATGCCTCAGGTCAGCCCCACCTAATTACACTCCAGTAATACCCAATTATGCCCTGAAACCAACTCTTGCTCTTTCCACATAAATACAGGTACCTTCAATAAATCAGGGAGGGTTGGTTGGCCTGGTGTTTGTTCCATCAGGAGAGAAGCTTATTTTAAGTGGTACTTTAAGTTCCAGCTAAGCCAGCGTCACCTTCTTGCAGACCCGTCACCCCTATTTATACACCTGGGAAACCTGGTGTGGCTGTAATGGACTTTGGACATAATGGAAAATGGAGGAATAGTCTGGGTGGAACAGCATGGCCAAATTACACCAGGGTTCAGTTCTTGGGAGGCTGACGTCTCTGCTTCATGAGGGTACAGGAGAACAAAGAAACTAGGAAAAAAACATACACTTACTTTAGAGGGCTCCCAATCTATTTATTCATACATCCCCAAGTATTTGCTTGTCCGGCCGTCAGGTTTCTGTCCACTTGTATAGGGGACTATGGGGCAAATTCACTAAAGTGCAGAAATTCGCTAGTGACGCCTTCGCTGCAATTCACCAGGCGAATTTTCGGCAGTCCGCCGCTAATTCACTAAAATGCGAATTTGCGCTCAGGAAGGTGAAAAGTATAAAGGTTGCGCTACCGTTACTTCATCAGGCAAATCGCATTTACGCTAGCGATGCCAAATTTGCATACAACGCAAAGTTAAAAGTATAATAGAAGTATATGTTACAGCCACTACATAAGCCCAGGAAACTTTTAGTCAATAAAATAAAGTTGTCCTATTGCCCTACATGTGCCCACTGTATAGTTGCCATATATAGGGGGGAAGGTGGGTAACCCCCCAAAAAATTATGCTATTTTTCAGACTATCACACTAAAAAAAAGTAAAAGACGCCAGCATTTTTTCTGGAACTTTGAAAAAATTTCAAGTTCTTTTTTCAAACTCCCATCGTATTGAACTTCGCCAGGTCTAACCTGGCTAAGTAAAGTCTAGCGTGAGAGGTAGCGTTCAGTAAAATGGGCATCTTATCTAATTAGTGTAGTTACGTCCCTTTGTCAGTGCACAACTTCGCCTGGCGTAAGGGTTTCGAATTTGCGCTAGTCTATTTATTTCGCTAGCGAATTTTTGCCAGGGATACTGTTAGTTAATTCTGCGAAGTTGGGAAATTAGGTCACACTGGTGAATTAGCACTAACGATAGACGCTTTGACTTGAGCTTCAAAATACAATTAACTGTACCAACAAAATTCCTTTGTTTGAATGATAACACATGTTGCCTGTCTAATTGTCTCCCTTAGATAGCATAGACAATTTTGTATGAACCCATGCAATACAAGTATCATATGTTACATTAATTAACCACACAGCCTAATTTGAACACCATTTTTCATCATCAACTAAAGGTGGATTTGCTGAAATTAAGCTTCATTATTTCATAAAATCCACTATTTCCTTCCTATTTGGGCAATAAACTGACTACAAAAGGGCATAATTCCCTGTTAGCTTTTACAGATGAGGTAATTACACAGTAAATTATTGTGCATATCTATCAGCACACGGCAAACTCCAAGTCCCTGCTGCTTTTCTTCTATGTGAAACACAGCACAAGGGAGTCTTGTATATTGACAGACAACTGGAAGAGTTTCTTTATGAGGTCCCTCAAGTACGGAAATACGAGCCTGATATGGCCGTCACTAATAAAACTGTCTGTTAAGTCAAAGCTTTCAGGTTATTTCAGAAGGACCAGCAAAGCCATAAGGTAAAAATATATTTTTTATTATCATTAAAGTTTGTAGCCGTTCATGCACTTTCCATTAGAAATGTTTTCATTCTACAGTTCTGTAGAGAGATATGAAGGGCAATTGCCTATTGATGTATATTTTACCCAGCTTATCTGCCATGCTCTATAGCCCTATTTCAACTTGGACTTGAACTTCTGAAGCAAATACATGGGAAGGACATTACATGAGGCTGTTGGGTCTGCCAGGAACACAGACACTGCCCTAGGGAACTAACCCCAACCACACAGACTTCGGGCTCCCCACTAAGTGCAATGTAATGAATAAAATGGTAATTATGTCGAGTGAAGTGGAGAATCTGCCAGAAACTGCACAGTTCATAATTATTATGCTTCATCCTATATGAAATCACACACTTGTTTTGGGATGACAGATGTAGCTGACAGTTATAGAAATGTTAGTAAGTTAGTAAGACTGGGTAAGATTTTCTAATATAAGTAATTCTAAAACAACTGGACTTGCTGAGTAATTATTGAAGACGCTTCACTACTCATCCGAGCAGCTTCTTCAGCTTGGATGAGTAGTGAAACGTCTTCAATAATTACTCAGCAAGTCCAGTTGTTTTAGAATTACTTATATTAGATATATCATGACCTGGATGAATGAAAATCTTCATAGTCACTGGGTAAGATTGTTTAATTTTTGTTTCATTACTTGTCTATGGACCTTTCAGAGGTTCATGACACTGAATCTTTTTTTTTGTTTCAAAGCAGGAGACTAAATTTGAATCTATAAGTAGTGATGGGCGAATTTATTCGCCTGGGGCGAATTTGCGGCGAATTCCCGCGATTCGCCGCTGGCAAATAAATTCGCAAATCACCAGCGAAATTTCGCTTGGTGAAAATTCGCCGGAAAAACGAGTCGCCCGTCGTTTTTGACGCGACTCGCCAAAGTTGACGTGACGCGCGTCAAAAGCGTGCCGCGACTCGTTTCGTGAATTTTTCACCAATTCAAGAATTTCTCTGGAAATCTATAAGATTTATGAACTCTTCTAGTGTTGGAGTTTCCGTCGATTTCCATCGTCTTGGTATAAGTAGTCTAGCTGAGGTAAGTATATGAAATGCTAATTTCCTTACCCTTGGAGGGTAGTTTTCTTTTTCAAGGTTTAAAAGGGCTAGTCCTAGTGTTCCTGAGACATACCAAGTTTATAAAAACTAAAAGCAAAAGTTTCTTTACATAAATGCTCTAAATTACCTTGGCATTTCTACTCAATTGCCCACTGCTCAGAGACTCCTGCAAGGACCGTGACCAATAAATGCAGTCTTGAATGGTTTTATCAATGGACTGCTCAGACCCTTGCAGCCATGTCTATGAGAGAGAATAAAATTCTGTGTAAGCAAATTCCTCTGTGAGCCCCCCTAACTTGGATGGATTCTATTCTCAAGCTAGCCTTGGTCACTAGTACCTTGACCTTGAGGTAGAGCCACCTGCTTGGCTGTAAGAGCAGTTCTTTGTTTTTCTTTGTTTTGGAGCAATATCTCTATGCTCTTCCACCACTAACTCCCTTTACTTGTACAGTATGTATTCATGCCATATGTTCCCAAGCCCATAAAACTCCATACAGGAGTTCTGACTCTTTGTTTGTTCAGAATCCAAGGAGATCATGCCAAATAAACTGTGTCTTTCACCTCAAGTGGTCTCTGGTTCCTGATATTCCATGACACCTAATACTGGTCTAAATTGTTGTAGGGTTTTAGATATGTGTACGTTGCATGGACAATCCCAATCCAGTATCTTTGTACTAGATATCAGCCAGTTAAAACATGTAAATATGAACCTCAGCTTCTCTTGTTTCCTGTTACTCTAAACTTTTGGGCTGCTGGTCTGAACAAACAGAAGAATAGAATGGTGGACATACCATGCATGGACACTTGTATAAGGCCCTTTTGGGAGATGATTTGTCACTGGTTAGTATGGTTCCAATATCATTTAGCCTTTGACCCCAAAGGAGAGTTGGGTACCACCAAATTTCTTTTTAAATCTGAACACCTTATAATGTGTATCAGAGAATTGCTCCTTCAAGCTGGGAAAGCAATTGAGCTTTAGACATTCTACGGAGAGCTGTAGGCCACTGGTTGGAGACCTCATAGAATTCATCCCCCTAGTCTAAAATCTTAGATCAATGCAAGAACATAAATCGTAGATACATTTTCAATACAAACACAAATAACTAACGCTATCTGAAGTTTTTCCCATCTGCATGTGAACTGGCACCTTTGCCTTCGTTTATTTAACATCAATACAAAATATAACTTAAAAAAAAAACAATTTTTCCTTTAAAGTACAATTTCAGGAACTCATTTTGCCTGTTATGCATTAAACTGATCTAAGGAGTGAGATTAGAAAATGTAATAGAAGTGGAACAACTAATCTGCCATCTGCACGAATGGAAAATACACAGAGAAATAGCTACAGAGAGCGCAAGTATTCTTGCCAGAAAAATCATTAAAAGGGTAGGGCCTGTTTTTTTTTGTTACTTATTTTATAATTAACCTTTCCAGCCAAACAACATAAAGCAATGCTTAGCTAAGAAATTATTAGCTTAGCTGAGGTTAATTCTCCTTAGATATAAAACATAAAGAATGCGTGCACCAATGGGTTGCCCATATCATACTAAAGCCGTTTCTCTGTATACTGACCCCAACAATCACAAGCCAGGAACTTCTCTGGTTTTACAAGAAGAGTATGAAGAAACAAGTCTCCCTGATGCAGTTTTTAGCCTCTGTCAGGTCTAATGTTCCGTGGCTGTGCGCTTGGTGCTCGCTAGTCGTGAGCTTTGCAGAGTGTAATTCTTATTGATGTTTGGTCTGTGATTTCCACCCACGAATGTTCATTGCTTTTTTGTCTTGTGTTTTTTTTTGTCTAACTCCTTTTTTCTCTCTCCTTTTGGCTCTCCCAACCTGCAAAGCATTGATTTTTAATATTTTTCTTTATTGAGCAGTGCGCAGCTATTTGTAGGCAGCAAATAATAAGAACAATTTCCAAAGCACTCCTAATGTGCGACATAGAATGTTACTCACACCTCTCTGATTCCTTTCAAAAGCTGTAGCTGGAGGGGGAACATCAACCACAGAATTTTATATTTAGGGTATTTTTAACTAATGCAGAATTTTACAGATATTTTTTTTTCCGCAATGGTGAACAAGATGTTCTAAGGCTGTGAATAATGTTGATAAGATGTATAGAGAAAGATGGACAAAATGATGATGAGAATATCATGGAGGCCATCTTCAAAAACAACTCTCTCTTCTATAATGTTACCAATTCCGTTGCTGCCAATCGTACAGCCACAAAGCAGTCTCAAATGGTTCATATATATGCACTGCAAGTGGTAGGGTATGCTGGGAAAGGGACATGTAGATTTGAACTTTGTGCAGTTTTGCCTGATTCATTAAAACCAGTGCAATGGGGCTTGAGTGCTTTTTACAAATGTTCAAAATTGTGAAATTTCTTGAATCAGCTTTAGAACAATGTCTGTGCAGAATTCTAGGCATACTTTAGGCATATGTCTGTTTTGTCTATTCAGGGTTGGATTTGGCCTGTGGGATCCCGAGAAACACCAGTGTTTGTGGGCCCTGCAGAGCCAATCCTACTCTGATGGACAGCGTCGGAATGCCAGGAAAAAACCCGGTGGGCTCAAGACCACATGGGCCTGCCCAGCCCAGACTGCTCCACAGAGCAAGACCTCCTCCCCCTCCACTGTTGACTTCTACCCACTCGATCGTTTAAAGATCACAAGTAGGTATGTGCCGATGAGGGGGCGGGAGAAGGACAAAGGGGGTTTGCGACAGGGGAGGGGGGCCTTGGGGGGTGCGGGGGCCATGATGTAGGCCCTGACCCCCTCAGTCTGACCTGACCCCACCCCCAATGTGACCCTGCTGATGGAGAACATAGTGTGCTCCACCTGTGCCCCTGATTGTGAGGGAGGAGAAGTAAATTTAAGCAAGAGATGCTGTGCATGGGGGGGCAAAGAGTGTAGGTTGGCTCCAGATTCCATGATTAGGGTGTAGGGACTGGTGGGCCCCTCACACCCCTGTCGAACACTGAGTCTATTAAATCAGCCTGCAGTTGGAACCCTGCAGTGGTGGTAGCTTCAGGGTTCCCTGTGTTAATAGATGTATTTGTGTTGAATTCATCAGACAGACTGAGTGCAGGCAATGGTCGCTTGTCACAAGTACCCTTGATGAATGGTGTCCACATGATTGATGATAGTGTCCATTTCTGTCTTGTTACAGGTGTTATGGGCATCTCCATCTACACCAGTGGTTCCCAAACTGTGAGGCTGGTCAGTACAGTGACAGAGGGGCTCAGCCTGAAGGCCACTTAGAGTGAGATTTGGGGTGAATATATATTTGATGTTCTAGGTACACCAACCTATGTACACCAACTTTCCTACCCATTTTGTGAGCTAAATGCTCAACGGTTGGGCCTTAAAGTGGGCTTCAATTGAAAAAGTGTGAACCACAGCTGTAACACAGAGCATCTCATATCAGAAGCTACTGCCAGCTCAATCTCTCCAGAAGATATTTCATGAATTATTTTTACTACAACACAGGCATCGCTACATACAAGCATGCTACGCATGAGCTACGGCACATTAAAAAAACCCAGAGCAACTCTTTGTGTTCCACTTTGTGACTGCAATGGCTTGTGCCTACAGGCTCACCTTGAAAATAACACGGGGAGCAAGGTATAGAGTGCAAGAAAAATGACGTTGTCATGATAAATGAGGCCATTAGATAAGCATTTTTGTATTCCTGTACATTAAAGAAAATATATGCACAATAAAGAGAGCCTTTTTTCACAAGCATACAAGAAACAACCCTTTGCAGATCTATGCTCCTAAAATGTCTATATTGTGTAGGGTTCCTCAAGCACTGATATTCAATGAAATTTAAAGCTTTGTGACGGGGAAGGGAACTGTCACAGAAAATGAGATAACAGAAGCTTCCGGGACCGTGATGCATTTAAGGAATTGCTGTGAAGTTCTGCTGGAGCTGGAAATGACATACACAGAGAAAACATCACAAGTGCCACATGGTGTATCTTAAAATAAAAGACATAATCAATCAGACAGGAATCGTCTGGAAAAGCGCAAGACATATAAAAGTATCCTTTATGATTTTATCCAGGGCCGCTCATGCATTATTGATGAATTCATTTAGACACAATAGCCTAAATGTCATTTTAAAATCTATAATAATCGTATTTTCTTATGCATATAGATGGAAATATACATAAATGCAAAGGCAACTCAGTGCTTCATGCCACAAACTATTTGGTTTTGTGTCATACCTTCTGACTAAAAAGTGCCTTCAAGGTCAATGCCCCAAGAATGAAAGAGAGAAAATACAGAAAGACCTAAGGGGTCATTTTAGGTGCATAGCCATGAAGTGTTGCTACCCACTGCTAAATAATGGCATATACTCTATTTATTGGTGTACCGTCAAGTGGACTTTTGCTTTGGATCACTTTATGTGGGGACACCTGTGGACTGGAACTTGAAGGGAGAAGGTGTACAATTCAATACTACATGAGTATTTCAGATGTTCACCCAGGGTTGTGTGCATTTAGGGGTGCAATGCCATGTCCCGATGGCATTGGGATGTCCAATATTCAGGCTCTAGCTGTTGCTGAGCTATAAATCCCAACATCCACCCATCAGAAGATTAATGGTATAACAGAAGATGGCGGAGGCAATTTTTGGTAGTTTTACCTACCAGAACCATACATCGATACGTGTAAGGCTGCCACCTAATACCACAACCAGATTCACACACATGAGGACATTCTGATTTATTTCCCTAAGCCAAGCTACAGACTAGACATCAGAGGTTGCACTTACAGAGGCATCACTGATATACCACTAATGAAAATTAATAAAATCTCTCACACCCCCAAGATACCACTACACTACTTCCCTGGATCCCAACACAGAGCCCCATGATTGTGCCTCACGGTAATATCCCAAGACAGAACTACCTTTCCAGTGTCCCATCTTGTATTCTACTGCCATACTTTCCGCTAATTATTTTTAGATGCAGTGTGAGATCAGACCAGTCATTTTTTCCCTCTTAGCTAGTCCAAAGCAAAGTCGAGGCAGCCAAAGTTTGTGGAAGTGTTTTTAAAGTGTAAAACCCACATGGACAAAAGTGAATACATGGACTTTGATGATTCTAACAGAAGAAGAGACAACAGGAAAATCATTTATTTAAGGATGCACAAAGAATCAAAAATCTTCTCTGAACCTCAGAATAAGAACCTGACAACAGTGGGATTTATTGCATAATTTAATGTTTTCATTTAAGTATGCGCTTTCTTTCTTGACACCTCTGAGCAAAATCTATCAACCAAATGCTTCAATTTCCCAAACCCACACCCCACTCTTATCACATGTATTTCTTGCTTGGAATTGGGATACAACTATATTATCACAGATTTAACTGTGCCCCACAGCAAATTATTTTTCAGGACCAAAAATGTCTAGAATATGACCTGTTTTGCCAATATTTATTGAAATTGTTTCTGAATTGGGGCCTCATGGGGCCCATAAGCCTCTAATGCCCCCCTGCTGACCCAGGGTCTGCTTCAGTTACACCCCTGATGGAAAGCCAAAAGCAGGAGCATATTATTAGTCTCTTGTGGATTTGCACATAAACTACAAGCATGCTGCCTGTGATGCCAATGGACTGACAAAGCAGAATAGATCAAAGAAGAACCTGGAAAAAAATTCTGCCACATTGGTAGTTGGAAAAACAATTAAAGAACCATTATACCTTAATTTTATTGGCTCTATCAAGTGGACAATATATTTCTTTCTAGGTCTTTCTTGCTCAGATTGCAGTTGTTGCCTTGTCTAAACTGCCATTTTTAAGAGATCATAAGGACCTCCCACAGCCTTTACAGAAGGTGAGTGATACCATAAACCCATGTCAGCACAAGCAAGCCCCTGTATGAAGCACAGCCAGAAATATATCTCCAATACCTGAATATGGTCAACCAGCTTTCATCTCAGCACCTTGACATTTAAACTGCCAGAATGCAAATGTGAATCAAGGTAACATTTATCCTGCCAAGCGATCAGTTCAGCATCCTTACTTTCTTATTGTTCTCTATTGTCAGAACAGCTTTCTTATAAAAAAGACGATTATAAAAAAAATTATGCCGACAAAGGGCGCATTATACGCAGATTACCAGTGTACAGCAGAGAGTTTCTTTGGCTTTTCCACTGAGACTGAAGACAAAGGGAAAGACTAGTTCTTACTTTGTGTAAGCAGCTGGAGGTTCCGGACTTCTTCTCGGACTTTCAGGTGGAGGACTTGCTGAAGGACATGCTGCCGTTGACTCTCTTGGGTGATACCCATTCGCTCCAGCTTTTTCTCTGTCAGTCTCAGCAGAGCACGACCTAAAAAAAAGAAACAAATTAGATCTATGTAACAGCAGCACAATTCGAATAAAAAACATTTTAAGGATAAAGTGGTCAGTTTCCTATAAACCATTTATTTTTTTCCGAACAAGATTTAAAGGTGCTGTGTTATTTTATATTACATTACAAATTCATCATTCATATATTTTTATTTTTAGTGGTTTTTTTCCACTTTCAGCAGAATCAGCCAGAGATATCACCAACCCTACAGTGTGTTTCATACTGTGTTTCACAGGTACTTTAATCTGTTGTCTTGAGAGACACAAGATCTGATTCTAATGGAATATGTAGAATTCTTGCCATAAAACAAAATGGGAATGATGACCATTTTGCCAAAAAGGGAAATGAAGAACATCTGGCTAGTAAAGAATATTTTTTCTCATGATTAGTTTCTTTTGTGGAATTCATACTGAATCATTGGGAAGTCAATATACAATATAAGGGAAAATGGTGACAACATACTACATACTAACCAGTTCCAAGTTCTCAGAAATCATTTGCCTCAATCCATGTTTTTTTTTGCTATCTTCAACTTTCTTTTCAGAACCCAACTTTTTCAACTTCTTTCAACTTTTCAGAACCCAATTCTCCACTAAGTCAAATTAACTAGTGGACTCTACTCTTGAGGTGTATTTGCATAGAGTGGACCTTGGCAAACCTGGTTCTATACCATTTTATGGCAAGCCTGTCCTGATCCTTTGGCCAGAGTATGAGGAAAACGGGGTTGCGGTAAACCAGAGCTGGAGGTGGAAATGTGGGTAAAACAGGTTCCCAATATTACTATGACAGATATATGTGACAGATATATGTGACAGTGATATACAAGTGAATTTTGTTAATAGTGCATTGTACTCTGTACAGGCTCTTAAAGCTGTACCCAGTGACTTCAGATCAATGCACTGTATAAAGTGTAGCCAAGATGTTGGTTCTGATTTCCAGGTATTTTGGGTCTGTGTCATCCAAAATTTCTAGGGAGAAGTGCTGCAGTATGTCTTAGACATAGAGGGAATTTTGGTTTGCCTACTGGCTGTAGCCCACAATCGGGGACTTTGTTCCTATGTCAAACTTTGCTACCTCCAGCTCCTCTACTATGCTAAAAAAAATCTCCACTCCACTGGAAGTCTACAGCTCCCCCTACCAGGCCATACTGGCAATCTGTGGGTTCTGGCAAATGCCAGAGGGGCTGCTATAAGGTCCCATAGAAAGTCAGTATTTAGTGGGCTGGTGGTGGGCTCTATGTGGGCTGATTGGGCCTCTGTGTACCTGAAATGCCAGGGCCTATTTCAATTCTCAGTCCGGAACTACCCCCTACGCATAATTTTTGGTACTCAATGGTGAACTTTACCCTTCCCAGACAAAAACTGACATAACCAAAAAAAGTTTGAGGCAACCTGGGGTCCATGGCTTGCAATGCAAGGTACCCCTACTGACCCCAATGTATGATGTAGTTTGAGATGTACTCTACTGGTTCCAATGGCCTACCCTTTCCTGTTTTCTTTCTTCCCTACAAAAATAACAACTTTAAAAAACTTCAGATCAGAACCAGTAACAATACTGGATCTATTTGGACTTTGCAGTAGGGAGAAGAGGGAGTTTCAATGCTTTGTTTTTCACTGCTAGCATGTAAACACCCCAATGTGATTCAAAAATAAACCCAGTTGCTAAATTAAGAATCAATGATCAATTTATAAGATGCACATAATCAGTACACAATAGACCCTTTTTAATGATATAAATCTTTTGACTTGTCCCTAGGATAAGCTGATAGTCCCTGGGATACCTGCAGGACATGGAGAAGCCGATGAGACACTTTCCTTGGCAGCAACAAGAGTACAATTCAGCATTCTCTGAAGGTCGATAGGGAGAATAATGACACAATTTGCTGCTGAATTATTCAGTAATACTGTCAGTGGAAATGCTTTAGATTTCAAGGGTTTTTTTTTTTTAAATGCAGGAAATAGTCAATATTTTTCTTGTTCACAAATGTACCCGTTCACGGTTTATTCATTTAACTGTGATCTACACCCGATAGCCGAGCCAGACTATCTCAGCTTTCTCTAAGTGCTGCTCTGTCTGATTTCACCAAGGATAAAATGGCAGCTTCCGCAGAACTAACTGTCCTATGGACAAAAAACAGCTATATTATGTTATTGACCATATCCAATTTTTCATTTAATGGCAGCATTTTTTAGCACATTGATCTCCAACCCCTTGGATGTTGCTCTCAGTGGCCTCAAAGCAGGTGCTTGTTTTTGAATTCCTTGGAGGCAAGTTTTGGTTGCCTAAAAACCAGGTTTACCTGTAGGCTACCAGTCCACGTAGGGGTTTTGTTCATTGGCTAATCTAAAGAATCTGAACAATATAAAATTTAACCTCCAGTCCAGGAATTGCCAGTAGCATTCAAATAACAAAAAAGGCCTTGGGCTAGCAGATAAGCCTGGGTGAAGATCTCCTCAGACCTCAGTTCCAGTATACGTGTAGTTTCACTCCAGCAGAATAAGGTTTTAGTTCCCCTGATCACATATTATTTTAACGCAGGAGCTTAACAAGTCAGAAATGCCCTTTACAGTAAAGTTGCACATGGCTCCAATCTCTGAAACTTGGACTGAACCTGGACCCACACCCCATGTTTTTACACACTTGGGCGTCCATTTACTAAAGTGCGGTAAATTTGACTATAAGTTTCTGCATAGGGTTGCCACCTGTCCGGTTTTGACCCGGACAGCCCGGTATTTTGAAGGGCTGCCCGGGTCAATACTTCCTGCCCGGTTTTCCAAATAAGGAAAACCGGGCCGGATTAGCTTGATTGATGCAGCGATAGGCCAATCGGCGATCGCGTCATCATAGCCCCGCCCCACCGACGTCATGAGTCCACCCCCCTGTCCAGGTTCAGCCACAGGAAAAGGTGGCAACCCTATTTCCGCATGTTATCGCTGCAAATATTTTTCCGCAAGAATATTCACAGCGACTAAGTTTACTAAAGAGCGATGCGCTCAGAAGTCATTGCAATCACTTGCGGTAACTACGTTAGCGAACCAGCTTGAGTTAGCAGTAATTTTAGCGAGTGTCAAATTTTCTGGCGACAAACTAAGTTTGCAAATATTTATGCTATAAAATAGTCCTGTTTTATGGCGGTTATTATGGCGATTTTTACTGTGACATTTATGGCCAGAAATGCATCTTCAAGCTGATAAATTTTATAGATATAAAAAAAATCAGCAACGCAGTAAGCAGATTTCACCCAATCAAACATGTATGCATCATATAAATCCACGGTTCAATGCATTCAGTCACAACCCCCTGCCAAGAATCATAGAAAAAAATGAATAAACAAATTTTACCAATCAATCTGTGCGCATCATATAAATGTAGTTTGGCCAATCACAATGATACTGAACCACCTGCCAATAGAATCATACACAAATCATACAGCCAATAGACACCTGTCATTTTACATGACAGCCCACTGATTTGATATAAATAGACCACACAGCACTGAACTTAATTGACAGGAGTCTCAGTAGGAGTGGGAGACAGATTTTTTTGGAGAGAGCAAGCAGCATCATGGCAAGTCCTCGCCAGGGAGCTGAAGGAGTGGATGCATCTGCAGAAATACTAAATTCTCATTTGATGAAAACTGTATCCTAGTACATGGGGCAGTTCCTCACTGGCGTGAGCTCTTTGGCAAGGATGCCAGGAGAACTTCTATGGCAAGGAAGAATTTTCTCAGGGAAAAGATATGTACATCTGTCAATGCAGTTTCCTTTCATAAGAGAACAGTTATAAACTGTAAACAAAGACTCAATGACATCAAGTGCCAGGTTAAAAGAAAGTTGGGCCAAGAGGCCAAATACGCTGCTACCTGGACCTGCTACCTAATCTGACTCCCACAACTGCCTTATCTGCAACCCAACTCTCTGACGTCCACCATGAACCTGGATCAGAAGGCAGGGGAGGTAGGAAAAAAAAGTAGTACAATTAGCTTCAGTGCCGGTCTTAAGCACATTGGACCAATTTGGACCAATTGGGCCCCACTCCAGTGCGAGCTCTGATTCATATTCCCTTAATCCCCCAGTTGCCCAGACTACCCCTAATCCAGACTGGCCCAGCCCACCCAAAACCCAATTAGCCCAAATAATAAGTGAAATGCATTAATGTTGTTTATATAATCAATGGTGCTGCACAAACATAGTTTAGCGGTAACCAAAATTTGCACTTTTTTTTAGTACAAAAAAAGCGAGGGAACATTTTCTCCCAGTTGCCCAGCCAGCCCCCCTCCAACTGGCAGCCGTCACTTGGACAGAGGGGAAAGCAGCAGTATTTGCCCATCCAGCTCTGTGACCCTGCGACAGACAGCAAAGTTCCTTCTAGGGGGCCCCGCCAAAATGGTTCCAATTGGGCCCCGCACTTGGTACAACCGGCCCTTATTAGCTTACATTGAGACCCCTGACTCTTATCCATAAATGCACCCACAAGTCTTCCTTGCAACCCGCAATATAGCTGCTTTTTTGTGGGTAATGCACAATTATACAGCCCAACAAATGATAAATTAAGGGGTGTATTTATTAACACTGGAGGCAAACATCATCAGTCATGTTGTACAAAGCAACCAATCACCCCAGAAATGTCGGTTTGGAATTAGTCCAACCACCCAAAACTTGACCACTTGCTGTTGCGACCCTGTAACTTTAGTCTGGTATAAATACTGAAATTACTGTTCGCTTGGTAAGGAGTATCTTGGTGATATTCCTACACTAATGTTTATTTAAAGGGATTCTGTCATGATTTTTATGGTTAACTTTTTATTTCTAAATTAGAATGTTTACATTGCAAATAATTCACTCTACTATTTTAAATTTTATTCTTGAACCAACAGATGTATTTTTTTAGCTGTAATATTGGTGTGGAGGAAGCCATCTCAATGCCTAGTGCCTAGGGTTGCCACCTTTTCAAAAAAAAATTACCGTCCAGTTGTGGGGGCAGGAACAAAAGGTGCAGGTTGTGATGCAAAAGGGGTGGAGCCACATACTGTGCCGCAAAAGGGGCGGAGTAACATCACACAATGGGCAGAAGATGGAGAAAAGGTAAGATTCCAGCCAAGGGCTTGTTGTTAACTACATTGCCAATAAATTTGTAATACCAGCTCTGGCCTTGGCAGGTGTTTTACTGGCTAGGCCGGTAAAATACAGGACGGATACCAGCAGCGGGTCGGGTACCTGAGGGTTACCTGCAAAAACCTGCGGTACCCTATGGGTTGCAGATAGAGGTTTTGGGAATGGGTATAGACACGGGTCGGTGGTTCTTCGCATTTGTTGGTCGTGGGTCCGGTTTTGGGTCTTCTCTATAGTGAGTTTTACTCCTATTTTTCTGATAATGCTTACTTTTAATGATGTCACTTCCAGTTTACAATGACAGCACTTCCGGTCAGCGGGTCATAGATCGGGTTGCGGATAAGCTACATGCGGGTCGTGTTGGGTAGCAGGTCCAAGCGGGTAAGTATGCGGGTTGTGGGTACAGGTGCAGGTTCAGCAAATTGGTTCCACACAGGACTCTACCTACTTGTGCCGGATCCTGAGCTTTGAGAATGAGTCAGCACATCAGGATGGGACTGCTTTGAGGCTGCTATTGTTTCTTCCCTTCCCATGAAAGTATAAGACTTGGGTCCTGCTCTCTACCTCCGCTTAGTAGTAGACATGGGAATACCACCCAAGCAGAGGTTTTCTGCTTTGGTGCTATTCTCATGTTTACAGCTAGGTGGGACTAGGGAGCAATTATAGCAATGCAAACAAATCCTTCAGCAGAGGTGTCAGAGAGTTGCTATCTGGTTAGCTGCCCATTGTTCTTTAGATAGTCTGCTGATGGGCTGATGGGGTTAATGGAGGGAGGGGGTGATATCACTCCAAATTGCAGTGTAGCAGTAAAGAGTGACTGAAGTTTATCAGAGCACAAGTCACATGACTGGGAGCAGTTGGGAAACTGAAAATATGTCTAGTCCCTTTAAGTTTAAAAGCCTTTAGTTTGGGGGGATTTGCTTAAATTTGAGACCCGAATTATTGCAAACTGATGTCTATACGGGAATCTATATAATAAAACCAGCGTATGGCTATTTAAGATGATTCTGGAATACTTGAGATCTGATCCCTGATAAGTGAGTATCCCTGGTATATTATATAATGCATTTGTGTTGGTGAAACCTCATTGTTCTGTGTCTATTTTCGCAGACAAAGACCATTGCTTATTTTATGCTTTATTTACATCAGTGTCTGTTGTCCTCATTCTGGACCCCACTATTCCTTGCAGAGCACAGCCTAGGATTTCTGTATATAGGTGTGCAATATGTTAAAGCTGCAGGTACATAGGGTAAGAGAGTAACTACATCTTAATAGGAAACAGTTTTGCACCCCAGAGACCCATTCTTGAATAAAAATATAAATTTCTGTCAACTGTCAGCTTGAAATTCATTTACTTTAAACAGCCTGGCAAAGCTTGACAAGTACAGTACCTGGGAAACCTAAAGCAGCTATTTGGGGTCACTTTAATTGGTATGAATTTCTGACCTTAGACTATTTTTTGCCAGTCAAAGCCCATAGTAAAATATAGAAACGGGGGGTTGGATTCATTCACTTTTCAGTGACAGACAAGTAGCTTGGGAAGACATACACTACCCACTACTTAGGGTGAATATTTAAATACGTCCTTGTTATCACGGTTGGGTAATATGTCCCTTCATTCAAAACTATTTTATCTCCTTCTGCTCAAAAATATTGAATTTTCAAAAATAATCCACTCAAATGAGGGCTTGGAGGAATATGGACTATCCTGTGGACTGGAGTAACAACTGCTACCAAATACAGGTATGTGACCTGTTATCCAGAATGCTAGGGACCTGGGGTTTTCAAGATAAGGATCTCCATACCTTAAAGCAATACAACACATTCCTATAAAAAGCATAGGAACATGTCCATATCTAGGAACTGCTGCATGCAGAAGAAAATAGTGATGTGCATGTTGACCCGCAACCCACATGAACCGTGGGTTGACCTGCGGTTTGGTGCAGGTTTGAGTTGAATATTGGGTGTCCATGGCGGGTATGGGTCAGGTGCGACCCGTACCCACCATGGACACCCAATATTCAACCCGAACCCGCACCGAATCGCAGGTCAACCCGCAGGTCATGCGTGTTGCGGGTCAACATGCACATCACTATCCCCAAAGCTGCCCCCAGCCCCACAAACCTTCGTTGACCCGAGCTTCTGACACAGCTAACAGATCTTCTGCATTTCTTCAGTGATGTTGGGCTGGGGGTGGAGCAATCCTTCCATAGGCTGCAGTCCTCTTTTCATTAATCATTAAGAGGATCTCGCCACCCCCAGCCCAGAGTCACTTGAATTTTCAA
>CM044441.1:143132040-143145239 GCA_024363595.1 Xenopus borealis
GAATTTGACCCTTAGTAAATCTGCCCCTTAGTGTTGCTCAACAGCAGCCCTGAGTACTAACACTCAACCAACTGTTAATTCCAGAATTCAAAAGGCGATTACCGGTTTGCGCAATCATTTTCCGCACTGAGATGTTTCCTTCTAGATTTGTTTGTATTATTACAAATGCAGATTGCGGCACGCACTATTTTGCAGTCACCTGTAATTTTACTCAGCACACAGGCTTATTTTTTTTTAAAACAAACTTTCCATTATTTATAGGCTTGAATAATTTCTTTGCATCTGACCTGTGTATCTGTTCCATTTGTGCTGTTGTTAATCTGGTCACACTTCTGTGGGTTCATATTCATGCCTTGTAGTAATTAAATGGAGCGCCATTCCCTCCTGATATGAGTATTTAAAAATCTATGCTCACTTCTTTTCCTACTTAGATGGTATTTGGGTACATTGGATTTGTTTGATTTTCTACTCAGGGGAAATGCTTCTTTGTGTGTCGATCTAAAAGCCTTTGGTTAAATTCTCATCCATATTTTCTATATAAAGACTACAAACAGGTCAATGTGGAATGATGATTCCCTTCGCAGAGTAACTACTGCTTTGCTGAAAGCAAAGGTTTTAGGGCAAGGCTTTTTCTTTTAGTATTAATGACAAAAATCTTTGAATTGCACCTGAAAGCCATGTGTTATGTTAATGGGCTGACATTTGTATTCATATTATGTTTAGAAGACAGTTGTATATGGGAATATTTTTGTTAGTAGCTGTCAGTATATAACAGAAAATAACTGGTTCTCTGATCCTTATTTTAATTGCACATTATTCTTTTTCTGGCTCTTCCCAGCTTTCAATTGGGGGTCATTGACCCCATCTAAAAAAAATAATAATAATAATTTGGACCCTAGCATCCAGATTATTGAACCTGCAAACTAAAGAGCTGCTGGATAAAAATCTAAATAACTCAAAAACCCCAAATTAGCAAAAATGAAAACCAGTTGCAAGTTGTCTCAGAATATCACCCTCTACATCATACTAAAACTTAACTCAAAGGTGAACGACCGCTTTAAATCAGGATGACACCTGAAAAATCCAGGTGAGTTGATATGTCTGCTAATAAGGAAACTAATTTCCAAACTAATTGCCATATCACCACTAAGCAATATGGAGTTGCAGTGAAGATGTGCTGGACCTGATTATAAAAAGCAAGTTCCAAAGCAGGGTTTTGGGGTTTCCTCTCAGTCTGCTTCCAGCAATATCAAAGTTGAAGCAAATCTTGAATAGGAGCAGCACAAGAGCCCACCATCTTCAATGTGTTACACTGCTTTTTATAAACAGGTAAAGGAGGTCCCAAGTCCTGAGTGGTGCAGTTTAGAAGGGAGGCCTTGAAGGATTAGTTCTCCTTTAAACGTACAACCACAAAGGGACCAAAATATGTTTTTCTGCATATTTTACATTCATCAGAAATTCAACAGAGTAAAACACTGGCCCCTACCTACCTAAAGGAGGAATCATTTCCTAAATAGTCACCATCATTTGAGAAAGATTCCTCATTCAGCCTACTTCATGGAGGTCAGTGACTTCCCTATCACTCATATTCTGGCTTTTGGAGGAAACACAAAAGGTTGTTCTGTCCAAAGAATTATTAAAGAATATGTTATGAACAGGGAACTATTTTTATAAATGAAACTGAGCAGAAGACAAGGAAGTGCTTGGGTTCTGACATGGTGAACAATGGTGCAATGAAACCTTGAAATATAAAAAAAAAACTAGAAATGGTCAACTAAGACCTCGGCCATTCTACATGCTAAGCCTTGTCATGTGGTATACAAAAACTGAATAAAACAGGATAGAAAAGAAGCTTGTTCACCATTAAGGAAAAAAATCTTGTCCATGTTGCCCTGACAGCTCGACAGATTTGTTCTCTAATGATACAGCCTGCTGTGCTGGACACCTGAGATTTGTACTGGGCTTTCTGATGGCAAGAGAGTCAACTTAGGGCAGCAATTTACTTCTCATCTCCCCGTCAAAGGTTTAGACACATGGTGGAGAACACAAATTGCTTAAATGGCATTTGAGGAGAACAAAATCTTTAGTTTCATTAGTTATATCCAGCCATGCTACAAAATAAAGTACTGTACATCCCGTTGCCAGTAAGCATGGATAATAATGAAACAAAAGAGTACTTAACCCCAGGGTGTATGAGGGGCACAAGAGCACAGGGATCTGTTGCTTGCTGCAGTGAGTGCCAGAATAAAAGATTTGCCACTTGGTGCAGACAGAAATGTCGGGAGGAGCAGAATTCCTTTTATTTCAGATGGTAAAGCACTGATCGGGGCTGCACCTCCTCATACTACCTAACTTGTGCATCTCAATTCCGTGGAATTTAGGGAGCAGGTAGAAATGACACCTACAAACTCCCTCTTTCTATCCCCATATTACCATCTTCTTCTCTTCAGTAATCTTTGGGTCTTTAATCTAGTGCTTCAGCAGTTTAGGTGGCTTTCGGTGCATGAGCAGTTGCTCGGGATCAGAAGATTGCGCAAACTGCGCATGTCCTGATACATCGGTCTCTTCACGAAGATTACTGAAGAGATGAAGATGGTGCCATGAACTCTGATGTCCTGTATCAGAATCTGAATCTGCAATGAGAGGTAAGTAAAGAGTTAGGGGCATTTACTCAGGTTGACACCTAGGCTGGGGGTGGAACAGGGAGGAGGGGTCCATGTAACAGCACTACAAAATATGTTGGCGCTATAGAGGGTAGGGGATTTTAATAAAATGGGTTTGGTTAGTCTGATGGGTCAGCTGCAGTTGATCTGAGCACTTGACCCTCTGCCCAATAGTCACATTAGGATCTGTGTAATGAGGTCACTATACAGTATATCCATATTGGTAAAAGTGTATTTAGCACAGCCTAAACTGAAAGCATTCAGATAAGATTTTAACTGCAAAGGATTATTTTTTTGTACCATATAATATCAGTTTCAATGTTCTGCTGAAATCACAAAACATAAGATCTTGGATCTATACTGGTTCTTTGTCTGATATAGTCTTCTACACAGTGGGTCATCTAAGCACTTGGCCAATGATTAGATCAGAGGCCCCAACCCTTTTTTACCTTTGAGCCACAATCAATTGTAAAAAGAGTTGAGGAGCAACAGAGGCATGATAAAAGTTCCTGGTGGTGCCAAATAAGGGCTGTGATTTGCTATTTGGTAGCCCATATGTGGACTGACAGACTACAAGAGGCTCTTTTTGGCAGTACACCTGGTTTTATACAACCAAAACTTGCCTCCAAGTCAGGGATTCAAAAATAAGAACCTCATTTGGGGCCACTGGGAACAACATCCAAGGGGTTGGTGATCAGCATGTTGCATATGAGCCACTGGTTGGGGCCACTGATCTAGACCAAAACGTTGAACTCAGTGGGCACTAAATGTTATTATTTGGGTTGACACCTATTAATTTCTACTGTAATTCAAGAAGAGAGGCAGTCATTAGTGTTCTTATTGGTTTTTCAGAAGTAATTTGTGACCACTGTTCTCTCCTGATCATGAGATGACAGAAAGGGAATCTGGGAATCTTGTTAGACTGAGGAGCCCTGATTTGTCTAAGGTAAGTTTTCAAAACATTATTCTCCTTTCTTCTTTGTTAATAAAACAATTGCTGTTTTTAATAATGAACAGGAGTGTTTGTAAATAAAGGGCAGGGTTAAACAGTAAGATATCATCTCTGTAACCTAAAATTCTAATATTTCTGACACACAGGGTTAAAGAAGAACTGGTTCTGGTCTTTACTGGAAATGGCTCGCAAAGTTATTTACTGCATTGATGGGAACACTATTGATTCCTTACAGGTTTTGTGCCTCAGACTTTTAGGTGTTGTTTTTTTTTTGTTTATTCTTTTTTTTCTTCTTATCATTGCCATTTCAGGATCCAAGGGTTGTAATAGGAGGAAACAGTTGCGCATCCCCACATGGAGTACACTTTTAGACTTAAATCATATTAAAAGAAATTTGTGAGCTGTCTAAGGAGAACTTAATCATTATCTGTCAGTTCAGGAAGGACAAGTCAAAATCAACAGAAGACATTATGGTTAAATTTAAAGCTTTTGTCGGAAGCCAGTATATCTCTGTTACTTACTTATTACATCGATTCTCTTTAAAAAAAAAAAAAACTATTTACGAAACAATTAAAGCTGTAACTCAAATGAATGTCACAAGGTCTTAATCAAAGGTCTTACTTATTGGGGGCAATGGGCAACTGTCCAAAGAATAGGTATAATGAAATAAAAGATTCTATATTTGCTGCATGGCTACTAACACATAGCAACCAATCAGCAGGTAGCTTTAAAGGATCAAAAATCAGGCATCCCCAAGTGATTATATACTGTATACTTACCTCACACATTGGGCCAGTGCTCCTATCAGGAGAAAACTGCACTGGTCTGGCGGTTCTTCCAGTGAGCACCACAAAGCAACTTCCTTCATGAAATAGCCAACTTCTTTGTTAAAGTTTGGCTTTTTGCTCTACTGCACATGCTCAGCCACAAGAAGAAAGAAGATGCTGATAGCTCCGTGGTGCTTGATGGAAGAACCCTGGGCCGGTGCAGTTTTCTCCTGATAGGAGCACCCAGGGTGTGAGGTAAGTATTTACAATTACTTGGGGATGCCTAACTTTTGGCACACCCAAGTGAATACAGCCTTTCCTTCTCCTTTAAATAGTTTGCTGTTAGAACTCATGCACCTGGTTGGTTTTAATCAGTCCCCCGACCAGGAAAATGTTTACCTTTTTTTATTACCGTTATGTATTTTATCCACAATGCATGTGGGCTGTCCATGGACATCCACATTCTGGAGTCCATATTTGCATTCTTGTAGGAGTGCCTTTTTGGTTACGACATGTTTGGAGAACTGTAATGAAAGGAAGGTTATAATCTCTGGTAATGTGGTATCTAACAAATTGGCACCCACCCCCTTCTCCTTTAATGCCTTTGCCAATTAGATTTTACATAGAGGGCCCTGTTTTGCATCAGGCCGAGGCATAGAGCTCAGCTTGAACTATAGTGTATGGTTCTCTATGGGGTCCATATCTGTGACACTTAGCACTTGGCCTACTAATAGATAAATGAGCACTAAAGTGCCCTGAATTTGTGCCTTAAGACATTGTTAAATGTATATCAATGCATAAAAGATCGTGGGAGGAAAATTACAATTTATGCTTGCACATGTTACTGTAATTAAATGTTTAATTTTTCCACCAGACTGGCCAAGTCTTTCTGCCCCTTACTTCTGCTCAGCATGCTCCTGCACACCCAATTCTACTTTTGTAAAAAAATGTACTTTGTGCTGTCCTAGGCCCAGGCCTTTGTGGCATTTGCACAAATCTGGGACTGTTTTCCGAACAAAGCAAAGTTACTACCATGTCCTATGGCTCAGATTTATAACAGAATTTTACTGCAGTTGTCTGGGGTTGATATTAAAACTTACTGCAGCCTTGCTATGACTTTATAGCAGGGCATTCTGTCACAGAGGTCACAGTTCCTACTTCAAGACCATTGTTTACATCACTACAGGATTTAGAGACTTTATAACAGTACCTTCCAGGCTTCTTTTTTCAGTTCAAGGCCCCTTTGAGGCTCAGTAGTTGTTCAGTGTTATAACGAGTTTATTAATGCTAAAAACATGTTGTATTTTGTTGACCCTTACTGACTTTCTAGCTGGACCTCCTGGAAGAGGAAATAATCAATCTCCCCAAATCTCACCCTTCTGGTCTTCAGACTTGCTCCCCTCGGAGCTCTGGTCATGAGTTAAAAACTGCTTTCCCCAGTTCTTTCATAAAAAAATTCAATAGGAAGCAGGGGCTGAAAATCTCAACCCAAGGTTATCTCTGTAGAACACACCAGCGCGTGGCTGCTCAATTATACCTCGGGTACCATAGCCCTTACAATTTACACTTTTGAGCAAAGTGAAGTATGTATTAACTTAAAACTGCCCAGCTTTAGTTAGTTGTAACAAATATTGATTTTTTTTTGTTTTCTGGATTTATAAAGATTTGAATGCATCGTAGTGTTGTGTCTTCTTAGGGTGCTACCTTTTATATTAGCACTGCTTTGAGTTTGCCAGTGCTGAAATACAAATCGCTGTTAGTCTGATATCACTTTTCAGCAGTTAATCGTGGTGCTAAATATTCTGCTTCCTTCTTGTACGCTTACAAAAAAAAAGACAAAGGTTCTGACTCGCTGTGTTTCCGTTTCTTTGTAGTGGTACATAAGAGACTACATTCCGGTCGCCTTTAGTTTAACATAAAAAAGGGCAGAGTATCATAGGAATTTTATACAGCGCTGTCCCCAGCCAATCTTATATACGCATGACATCGTTACTACTTTAATGCTCTGTCTATTTATATAAGGCCAATATCTGTCATTTGTGTCTGCAGAGGTTTGGGCTTTTTAACTTAAAGCTCAAATGTCTATCTAATATTTAACAAAGAGAACATTTACAGTCATCTATCCTGAGTGCTGAAATCTGAGTATTAACCATAATGCTGCAGGAAACGTTTCTGAATAAGAAAACACTATGATTACATGGCTACACTGAAAGCAGTTAAAATGTCTCTTTTATATCTTTCAAGAGATTACCCAGTGAAAATATAAGGCTACTATTACCAACAAGTTTCAGAACTCCAAGGTGACTTTAAATATATCTTACAATATATAAGGGTGAAGTCGTAGGGCAATAAGGACATTATGTGATGTAGTTTGTGTGTTCTCTCATGTCAGAGGGGTTTCCTTTTAGGTTAAGCAGTCCAAAAACCTACAGGCAAGTTTAGGCTTCTAATAAACCTGATCCGACTGTGAGTTCCACTTGGGCAGGGAGTGATGTGAATTATGTATGATGATGAGCTCCATAAAGTTCTTCTGAATATGTTAAATAAATTAAAGATAATAATAATAATGATACTCATATCACACACATCCTTTATGGCCTGAAGAGCAGACAATTGACCTACTCTGAGATCTGTGAACTGATAAATAGCAGTTATGGGCTTTAGTCACACTGGTGACCAGTTCAAGTGTAGGTCGTAAATAGTAATGAGTAATGAGTTTTTAATATTAGTATTACCTACTTCTAACTAGGATGGACTGATCAGGCTGTAGGATTCCCGGCTTGGCATGCCTACGCAGTTCTGGGTTGACCAATGACCCTGTAAACCCACCAATGAGGTTACCAGTTGGCTTTATTTTCAGTTAACTAATCAATGCTCTGTGACTCAAATCCCCAGCCACTTGCAAACCAAACATATGTGTTAATAAATGACCCCTGTGAAACACAATGACTTGTGAAAGCTGCAGCAAATCTACATTGCCTTTAAATATAATTGTTTTTAGACTTTTTTGGTTGAGGAGTCCATTTGAGGTCCCACATAATATATTCAAGCCCCTACCCTTAGCTTTGAAACAGGTTCAAGATAAAAATACAACTGTTCTAACCAGTCAGTCATAGTTACAAAAATATCTTGGACATCAACTAGCTGTTAACCACAAATTCCACCCTAATTAATTCAGTCTGGTCTTCCATCTAAGAGAGCGATATGGGATCTTCTCTAAAGAAACCCTAGGGTTCCCATAGTCTGATCTAAACATACATGAAAAAGTGTGGGCACATTTAAAGTCATCTGACTCTTTCTTCTCTGTCAATCTTCTTCCAAATGGCCAATGAAAGTGCAAGACTAACAGCACTATGCGTGCATGACCTTCAACCTGGACTTCCAAGAGTATTTAAAGGAAAACTATACCCCCCGAACAATGTAGGTCTCTATAGAAAGATATTGCCTAAAAAAACTCATATGTAAAACCCTGCTTCATGTAAATAAACCATTTTCATAATAATACACTTTTTTTAGTAGCATGTGCAATTGGGTAATCATACATAGAAAATAGCCATTTTAAAAAATAAGGACAGCCTCCTGGGATCCTAGGATCCAACGGTGCACACAAACATACCAAACAAAGTATAAAGTTAGGTCACACAAGCCAATCAACAGACAGAGTTCTGTCTTTTGCTTCAACACTTCTTCCTGTTACTGTTAGAGTTGAAATATTTCTGGTCAGGTGATCTCTGAGGCAGCACACAGACCATCATGAAATGGTGGTTCAAGGCAAGAGATGTAGAAGGGCAATATTTACTTAAATATATATACCAGGTAGGTGAAATTCTTTAATATGTCACTTGATTTGATATATTCTGTTGCTCAAAATTTCATTTTCGGGGTATAGTTTTCCTTTAAGAAAAATTGCCATCTTTCCCTATGGATGCCATAGTCTGATCAATATATCTGTAATAACCAGTCAACCATATTTACAACAATATCTTGGACACCAACTAATTGTTCACCACAAATTCAACCCCAATTAATTCAAGTTGGTCTTTCAAAAGTACCTAGGAATGATTCTCATCATCTGATCTAAATATTAACTTGAGAAAGTGTGGGTACAGACACAATAAAATTCATATAGATCTTTCTTCTCTGACAATTTCCTTCCAAATCATTAATGAAAGTGCAGCACTTACAGCACTATGCATGCATGGCTGCCACTTAATATAACGGATGGCTCACTGTAATGCTATGGGTGTAGTTATCATTGAAATTACATGACAATTGCATATGAGTATATCATTACATCTCAGACCAGAGCCAACTTACTGTAATTGATTGGAGCTCCACTCAATCTTTCTTCTGAAATTAGTCGAGAGGGTAATTTTATTTAAAAATAAAGAGCTTATTTTTATTCTTATAGTCATACTATCATTGAAAATTGAAAAATAAAATGTATTCAAGTCTGAAAATAATGTATAATATTTAGTAAAGTGTTTTGGATTGGAGGAAAAATGCTTGCATACGGAACAACTGCCCATTGAAAATGCATGAAAGAAATGAAATGTTTCCTACTGTGACTCACTCACTTATAACTAATGTTATAATTACCTACAGCCTAAAACGATTCTGGCAAACTTGCAGAGATGTCAGTAGTTGACATGATGGAACAGTTGTTTATGTAGAAGATACTGTTGACATTCCATAATTTTCATGGTATTTCAATGACTTCATTCATAATTATTGTTGGGTGTTTACCATTTCCTTGTTGAGCTTACTGCCAGTATGCACACATGGAGAGATACAAATCAAAGAAGACCCTAGAAGGGTAAATTCTATAGCCCTGGCACTGTAATGGCTGACAGCTGGCACTACAAAATTCACAATCTGTTATAGGTTAGTCTTAAAAATATTCATGATGTTTCCCCACTGAAATAGGAAGTAATGGTATTTTGCCCAGTTGGTGACCTTTGGGTGAAAATATTTAAATTCTTATGAATAGCGCCTCACGAAGCAAATGGTAAATGTTAAATAGAGTAAATATGTAATAATGTACTCTTATACAGTAGAAATTTTACAGGGGAACTACATGAAAAAAATTATTTAATATAAGCTTCATCATACTAAAATAAGACATTTTGTAAATATAATCAATTTACTCTTCCCTCTCCTCCATCTACTTCTCTTCTTCACAGTTAAGTATAATACAACCTTTGGCGGGGGGTCATTTTGCCTAGAAGATGTCTTAGAGCTCAGATTTTAAAATCACCATAAATCTGGTTTCCCTTCATACAGGATGTGTGTCGGTTATTTTGTTAAATTTTGTTTGAGCTGGAGTCAGTTATTTGAGTTTAGTGAAGGTAAACATGATTACTTCAGAAACGCTACTGAATTTGTAATTGATTATATTTAGAAAGTTTCTTAATTCAGTGTGATGAAGCTTATAAAAAATTTTCATTTTCGTGAGCGTTCCCCTTTTAGGAAAAAAAATCTGCAATATCTTCAAACTTGAACACTTTTCCCACTTTTAAATGCTTTATAGATCAGTCCCTAAATCTCCTTCATTTGCAGAACTTATGCAATGCTTTACTGCTGAGATTCTACCTATAATGTAGACCACAGTGAGCTGAGATGCCATGTAACCTTAGCAATTAATAGGGAACAATTCCACTCCACTGATTTATAATTAGCAACAGAAAATTGGCTGATGCCAGTTAAAAAAAAATGAAAGGGAACATATGGGGCAGTAGTGTCCCTTTAAACAGAGCAATGAATTTGTTAATGCAATCTAGCTTCTAATGCATGGAACTTTACTTTAGATAAATAGGTGCCATGAGAGAGAGGATTCTATTTCCCGCATCCCTAAATATTTCATTATCTACTGCATTATACTCTGCGTCACCACTCTATATCTATAACAAACTCTAGCAATTTTTCCGAGCTTCATTCTTCCATAATGTATGGATAGTGGTATTTTGAAATTGTATTGGGGGAAAAAAAAATATGTATTTTATTACAGCAAGCAATTTCCTCAAGGTGAAAGCTACCATTGGAGTTCCAGACAGACATAAATCTTCCCACCGTGGGCAGCCTGAGTTCAGGGATTATTGTCAGAGAGAAGCTGAGTATTTACAATGAGAGCTGGGGCTATCAATGTCACAAAGAGAAAAGTACTTTGGGATTTCTTCTTTATGTGACCAATCTCGGTGGGTTAAAGCATTAACATGCCTGAGGGGAATAGAAAAATAAGTCGTGTTAGTAAGAAGTTATATGGAAAGATATTTATCATAGCCCCAGAGCAACAAATCTGCAGCAAGATAGATAAAATACACACAATTAACAAAGGATAAGAAAAGACCAAGCTTTTCATTGCTTAAAGCACAAGCAAGACCCTTGGCAAACACAACATGGTTTAAATGGATCCCATACTATCAACCCACATGTAAAGCAATCTTACCATAGAAAGGCTGAAGCTCCCAGTACTGCCCTTCATACAAAAAGTTCCTATGACAATCTATGATGTCCCAGTAGAAATATATAAACACTATAAGGAGCCTGGACAAAGATCAAGGTTCTGAGATTTACAAGAAGTAAGAGCTTCTAGTATAGAAACCCAGTAACGCATATGGTATACACTGTCACATATATGGTGTCGTTAATACACTTGGACTACCAATACCTTCCTGGCCATGAGCAGATACTTTAAAGGAGAAGGAAAGGTTTTTTACTTGGGGGTGCCAAAACTTACCTGAAACCCCAGGCTGGTGCACCTATTAAGAAAAAACTGCCCCGGCCCGAGATTCTTCCAGTGAGCACCACAGAGTGAACATCTTCTGCCTTCTTCTTTTTTCTCATGCAGTAGAATGAAAAGCCGCACTTTAACCAAAAGGCTGGCTATTTTGTTCTACAGCGCATGCATCTGCCCAGGGAGATTTGAAGAAAGAAGAAGCTGGAAGACGATCACTCTGTGGTACTCGCTAGAAGAATCCCAGGGAAGGGCAGTTTTCTGCTGATAGGAGCACTGGCCTGGGGTTTCAGGTAAGTGCATGTGATCACTTGCTTTTGGCACCCCAAGTAAAAAGACCTTTCCTTTAAAGTAAAGCCTGACCTATTCTATGGGCATAGAAGTACTACCTAAAAGACAATAGGGAACACTTGATCAATTGAGCTGCCTTATATAACTGCTGCTGTCTACTGTAGGTCTTTATCCTTCATGTTATCTGTTATAATTCTATGCATGTCCCCTGGTTGCCACAATTTCCCAATATTTCTGCTGGCTCCATACACCTTCCCTGGCTATTTTGAGACCTGGCAGAAGAGAGTTAAAATAACAAAGAAAAAAGAAATAGAGAATCTAGGTGTACTTAGACCTACATAACTTACATACTGGCACTATATTATAAGAAGAATTGGCCCCATCTCAAGACACTTTACTATAGCTCCGGAAGTTCCAGGTGGAGCACTAAACATACTACTGGGAGGTTGTTTTGGACCACAATTCTGTTGCTTCTGTATCTATCATCTAGGACTGTTAAACAACTGTTTAGGACTGTTTAAAGTCAGTTTTAAATGGGTGTTAATAATGCAGCTTTTGGTAAAGCATTGGACCGGGTTCCAGGGAAAAAAAATAACATTTATGAACGTTTCATAGGAATGAAGCTCTGAAAAGTCATTGATTTTATGGTTCCCAACCTTTGGATCATTCATACACTTCTACAGCATGGCTGCACTTCCCCTACCTCTAAAGTGGTCATTACAGGTTGGAAAATCCTTTACTTTCTCTTGCTCAGAACCTGGAATGGAGCTGCTATTCTACATTATAGGGGATTTTTGTAAATGTGCATGGAGTTGATTAGTTCTTGCAAAAGTGTCTGTAGGACACTGAGCTCAAAACCTTATCATTGAGACATTCCAGTATGCTCTGTTTGAATATTTAGCCCTAAGAACCTCTCCTCATGAGAGCGGATCAATACAGTGATCCTGCCTACTTGCATTTTTTTTTTTTCAAATTTATGTTTCAAACATGTTTTTTTTATATTGCTAAGGTATACATTATGTACACTTCATAAATGTGCAAATTTAAGGACAAAAGTTCAATTGTCAAATCAATGGGCCCTTAGGACAAAAAAATAATAAAATTCCAAAACTGGCTTTATTTGCTGGTAATATAACCCCCAAACTAGTTCATTCTCTTTGCTGCCTATGTGTCCCCAAAGAGTCTTCCAGTCTTTGTTGCTGATAAGATCTTGCTTGGCTGAAGGACTGCTGAGATAACAAGAAGGCAGGACTTTGCTCCATGTTGATTGTCTCTGGCTTTCTCCAGGGCTGCATTCCATTTATATTACAGTGTCATCCATTGAGCTGATCCGGCAGAGACTGGGTTGCCTTGTACAGACAGTACAATAATACACAAAGACGGGCTCTTCAGAGACAGCAAGAAAATGCATTAAAATGAAGAAGAAAACCGACAAGTCAGCAGAACGGTTAATGTAAAAACTAAAAGGAGAAAAAAAAAACCCAGTAATCTGTTCTACAGCAAAGTCAGTATTAATTTGAGAAAAGTAAACAATGGGCAGGTCTGTGCAGCACAGATGGGGAAGGGGATGCAGAGAAATGCAAATGATGAAATCCAGTGGCAGAATAGAAACATGTGGGACAAGAGGAAACTTTGGAAGTAAATTAGCAGGAAATAAGATGTGAAAATAGTGACAGAAAACACTAAAAATCCCACACTTCTTGAATCTATCTATCATCATCCTAAAAAAGCAAATGAAAAAAAGAAATGAGGTAGTGTGGTTGATAGGGATGTAGCGAACGTCGGAAAAAAAG
>CM044441.1:143228498-143243368 GCA_024363595.1 Xenopus borealis
GGGGGGGGGGGCGTGCACAAGGTGTCAGGTGGGTAATGGGTCTGAGTTGGCAGGACCCACAAGGGCTGGGGCCCACTGGGTTTTTTTCCCCGGTATCCCGCTGGTCCAGTATGAGCCTGAGGCTATGAGCAATTGTAGGAGGCTGTTCTTGGTACTGCTTTGTCTGTTATTCTTCATGCCCAAACTGGCCATAATATATATATATATATATATATATCCAAAAGAGACATACTGTATATATACATACTGTATATATATATATATATATATATATATATATATATATATATATATATCCAAAAGAGACATACTGTATATATACATACTGTATATATATATATATATATATATATATATACACACAGGCAAAGTGAGCAGCAAATGACAGCAACACCTTTATAGTAATTAAGGAAATCCATGCATCAGGAATATAATTATACATTCACCTCCTGCCACTGCCATTAGGCAGAAAGAATGTAAAAGGAAATTAATGATCAGTGGCCCTTATAGAGTCATTTCTTCCCCTTACTTACAATTATGTTTATTAATTGCCTCTTAATAGCGTTGCCGCAGCGTGTCAGGGTTCTTCACTTTGCCTGCTAGTCACTTCTTCTCTACATTTTCTTTTTTATATTTAAGGCAAAGTGTTTAAGACGCACAAAATGTATATCTAATTAACTTATTGACCTAGAATGTTTTATATATGGGACTGGCCTGCCACGGAAATCAAGTGCACATCCCGGGCTTGCCTTTAATTAGAATTCCAAATGAAATATCTAGACTCATCAAAAAATAATGGAAAAATCCTAATTAAAATCAAACCTTCTGACCACCGATTGCATCACAAATACTGGAAAAAATCATTTTAATTTTGAAGCAACTGCAGTTAAAATAGGCTAAATCTGCCAAAAAAAAAAATTAAATAAAAGAGGCACTCCCTTGAAAAATAAAAATTGTAGAGATTGTATCCCTGCCGTGCCAAAGAATGCCTGAAATGGGAGACAAAAAAAAAAGAAAACTGAAATGAAAGCTTTTAAATAGGATCTGCAGCAGCCAAACTGAACGCAGTTCTCCCAATGCTCAATGACACTTCTTAGCATTTAAAGATTTTAAAATATATACAAAGTAATCTAACAAAAAGGCTCGTGGCAAAGTAAAAACGAATCATAATGGCATTACATTTTCACACCTGCTGATTAGAAAAATGAACATTTGCGGCAAGAAACAGCGGGTTGCAAATATACCCTCTCCTTACTGCAGCCTGTGTCTCCACCTTCAGGACACATGGAGTAAATGCAGCACTTACTCTCAACCACAGCAATAAAGGTATTTTTTCTTTGACTCTATAATACATATATACACACACATATTAGTATTATTATTATAATTAGCATGTATTTCTATAGCGCCAACTTATTTCGTAGAGCTGTAAAGGGAATGTGATTATACAACTAAATCACATGAATTACATACATAGAACATATGGAGGAACATATATCACAACAAATATGGAGTTACATACATCACAATAAATACCGGTACAGAAGGTGAGGAAGGCTCTGTGCAGAAAGAGCTTACAATCTAAAGGGAAGGGGATGATACACAAGGTGTGGGAGTGGGCAAGATCAGAGTTAAGTGGGTGAGAGATGTGGAACTGTAACTGGTATTGCATTGGGTAGTTAAGAGTAAGGGTAGGCTTCTCTAAATAAGTGAGTTTTAAGAGATTTCTTGAAAGGTTGGGAGAAAGTCGGACAGACCGTGGGAGAGAATTCCAGAGGAGGGGAGCAGCTCTTGCAAAGTCTTGAATGTGAGCATGTGAGGAGGTAATGAGAGAAGAGTTGAGTAGCAGGTCAGTAGAGGAGCGTAGTAAGTTGCTGGGTGAGTATATAGAGATGAGTTCAGAGATGTATTTAATTCTGATGGGCAGTGGAAGCCAGTGCAGGGATAGGCAGAATGGTATGGCAGAGGAGGAGCGGTTGCTGAGGTGTATAAGCCTAGCAGCAGTGTTCATTATGGACTGGAGAGGTAGGACAATTAAAAGAGAATTACAAGAGACATGATATGACGAGAGAGTGAATAAGAATTTTGGCAGATTCTTGGGTGATAAATGATGGTATTTTGGATATGTTCCTTAGGTGGAAGTGACATGACTTAAAAAGTGACTGGATGTGAGGAGTGAATGTCAGGGCAGAATCTAGGATAACCCCAAGGCACTGGGCCTGGGGAGATGGGGTGATAGTGGAATTGTTAACTACGATGGATACTTCTGGGATGTTACTGGTGTTGGAGGAAAAATAACCATTTCCGTTTTGGAGAGGTTTAATTTAAGGTAGCGTTGTGACATCCAAGCAGAGATAGCGGACAGGGAAGAGGAGACACGAGTTAGGAGTTCTGGAGTTCTATCCAGAAAGTGTTCCTTGAGTGCTGTTAGTTAGTTGTCTATGATAATCATTTTTTTTAATTCATTATCTATAAATTTACCCCATAGTATAGTAGCAATGGAAATCAATACATTAATTAAGACAAATATATAGGTTCATAGAGTTAAGTTCCATAAAACTCAATCCTTTAATTCATGTAAAGTAACCTTCTACCTGATCCAGAATAAAAAGCAAAACAAGCATCTGAAGAATCCCCAAACATACAAATGGAAATATTCCTTCTGACTCGAAAATGGCTCAGTACAGGTATGGAATCCGTTATCTGGAAACCCGTTATCCAGAAAGCGCCAGATGATGTGGCAGCCAACTGCCATAGACTCTTTTATAATCAAATAATGAAAAATTTTATAAAAATGATTTCCTCTTTCTGTGTAATAATAAAACAGTATCTTGTACTTGATCCCAACTAAGATATAATTAATCCACTTTGTAGGCAAGCGACCCAATTGGGTTAATTCATGTTTAAATTTTTAACAGATTTATGGTATGGAGATTCAAATTATGGAAAAACTTCTTATCTGCACATTCTGGATAACAGGTCCCATACCTGTATTGTATAATGTATGCATGTTCTTTCTTGAAACTGTCCAATGTGTCTGCCAGCACAGAGAATACATCAGCTTCATTGTACTAATAATAAATTTAAAAAAAAAAATATATAATGACATTGCGCCATTTTCAAATGTATCCGTTAAATTTTGTGAAAGGACAGCTGGCCGAGCTATTTTATGTCAGCAACTGTCATTCTGTTAAAAGGCTCTAGCAGTGATGTAAACAAAGTTTAATGTTGTTTAGATGATCCGAGCCTTCTGTGACTTGATGCTTTATTCATTTACATTCTCATATGCAGATCAGAAGAGAATTTCTGCCCGTGCCAAATGATCAAATGGAAATACACATTCCAGTGGCGTAACTATATCGGGGGAAGTTCCAGCGAGGGGGCCCGGACTGTGGGGTCTGCTTCCTCTAAAGTTGTATAGACATCGCCCTCTGCATTAGGCCTCCTAAAAGAGAGTGGATGAGAAGTTGGAGATGCAAGTGGATCAGGGGGAGCTGTACGTCCTGGGTCCTTTTGAAAAATTTTTGCAGGGGGGCCTGGCGCCATATTAATACGCAACTGCCACATGGGCACGAAAGGCGTTAGTTTGTACCACTAACCCCACTGCCATTGTAATCACTTAGGGGCAGATTTACTAAGGGTCGAATTGTCGAGGGAATTTAGCCCTCGAATTCGACCTGAGAATATTTGGCGAATAAATATTCGCCAAAATCGAATAAAATATTCGCCAGCTTTGAGCGCGTTTTCAAACTATTCGCCAGAATCATATGGTCGAACGATTCTATGAAAAGTCGCAGAAAAATAGTTTGCATATTTGCCATAATCGAATCCAACGTTCGAAGTGTTCGATCGTACGGTTTAAATTCGGCAAAAGACTTAGAAAAAAAAAGCCTATAGGGGATTCCCATAGGCTTCTATTGCAATTCAGTAGGTTCAGTCGAATAAAAATTTAAAGGGAAAGTTCTTCGACTGGCAAATAGTCGAGCAATCGAATAAATATTAATTCGATCTATTCGATGCTGCCGAATATTCCAAATTCGATGGTCGAAAATACTTCATTTGCATATTCGAATAGTCGCACAATCGAAAAGAGACTAATGGAGACTATTGGCGCGAATATTAGAATCCTTGACACAAATTTAGTAAATCTGCCCCTAAGTGTGCTGAAGAAAAGCCATGTTTTAAAGAAAATTATAGCGAGAAATTCGGCCAGCGCTGAACAGCGATATACAAAGTGTGTTGCAGGTTAGCGGCTGACACGCTATACTTTGCTTTGTTTTCACTACCTGTCATGCTGTGGCACAACTGCCACATTCTCTGTATAAAGCTGTTTTGACCATATGCATAGTGGAAGCCAGGGCTAGAACATCTCCACCAAGAAGATCTGAAATAAACGGTGTCTTCAGCTGATAGAGGCTGTTGCAAACATGTTGCCTAATAAATCAATTTTTGTCATTTTTGGCAAATGTGAGGTTTCTTTGAATAGTTTAATTTACTTTAGACTTTAAATATTTTTTTTTATACGTGTATAGTCTTCTAAAGTTAAAATGTGAAAACAGGAGATGAAGAGCTGTCACATCCAAAATAGTCCAAATTTTGAAAAATGATTTCCCTTTTCCTCTGTAATAATAATAAAAATAATAATAATAATAATAAAACTATTTGGTTTATTTAATGTTTACATGATTTTCTAGTAAACGTAAAATATGAAGATCCAAATTACGGAAAGATCCAGTATCCAAAAAACCTCTGGTTCCGAGCATTCTGAATAAAAGGTCCCATACCTGTACATCACTGCACACGAGTTGGTGCTTTATAAATACTTGTTATTATTATTATTAATAATAATAATAATAATAATCATCTGCCCACCCTTCCCTCTCAGGGAAACTGAGTTACTTTAAAGGAAAACTATACCCTGAAAATGAATTTTTGAGCAACAGATAGTTTATATCAAATCAAGTGACATATTAAAGAACCTTACCTACCTGGTATATATATTTAAGTAAATATTGCCCTTCTACATCTCTTGCCTTGAACCCCCATTGGGTGATGGTCTGTGTGCTGCCTCAGAGATCACCTGACCAGAAATATTTCAACTCTAACTGTAACAGGAAGAAGTGTTGAAGCAAAAGACACAACTCTGTCTGTTAATTGGCTCATGTGACCTAACTTTATAGTTTGTTTGGTATGTTTGTGTGCACCGTTGGATCCTAGGATCCCAGGAGGCTGTCCTTATTTTTTAAAATGGCAATTTTTTATTTATGATTACACAATGGCACATGCTACTAAAAAGTATATTATTATGAAAATGGTTTATTTACATGAAGCAGGATTTTACATATGAGTTGTTTTAGGCAATATCTGTTTATAGAGACCTACATTGTTCGGGGGGTATAGTTTTCCTTTAATCCATATGGTTTTGCAGCTAAACAGTATGATGGCCTCCCTCACGCCTCACACTAATTAAATCTAGGGAATGTATATAGAATTGATTGTCTTGCTATTATTCTGTGCTGGAAATAGGGTTTTCCATTTTTGCCTCAGGTTAAATCTAGCCAAAGGGAAGCAGATCAGTGGGCGGAGTGATGACTTTGGAGGCAGGTGTGATGACATTCAGGGAGGGGCTATGATATGTGGGTGGGGCTATAGTATTGGGGCAGGGCTATAGGGTTATCTGGTACAAAACCAAACAGGTGGCAACACTAACTGGAAATGACCCTGCTTACCAATGTGGACAGGGATATAATGCAGCAGGCCCTGGTAAGTGGACATCCATAGCCCATATATTTTTCTAATAGGTCATGGGAAACGTCATATAATGGTCTTCACTCGTTTATAACCTTTAAACTAAGAGGTGGGGCTCTATGCTCAGATGTCCTGGTTCATTGGCTGATGAACAATACTACATCTAAAAAGGTTGACGTTTCATAGTTTATCAACATGTGAATCTAGAAGGCTCATTTATGATTTCCCCTGAGTTATTCTGCGCCCCTTCTTGACCATTCACATCCATTAAAAATCCAGTGCGAGGTAGAGAGTGGAGCATTGGTGTGTGTAGGCCAGTCCTGTCCTTATCACCTGTCATAGGGCAGATAGTGTCCACCACCATCTTTATCTTACTTGTTGAATGATGCATAATTTAGGGGATGGGTAGGGGATGGGAGCAGGACTGTCTGTATTGAGAAAGGTATTTCCAGGGGTTTTGGGGTAAGTGGATCCCAGTGTAGAAGTTTAAAGTCACAACCCAATTTTATCTTTTCCAAGGGATGGGAAAACACCATAAAATCCAGGAAACCATGTAAAAATGGTATGAATTACAAAAAAATGTAATGTGGGAATAGTTACATTCACAGGGGAAAATGGGGCAAAATTACGAAGTAAGATAGAGGACAACATGCTTAAAATTTTGGGAAAAGTATCCACTGAATTGCATTAGCATTTCACAACACAAAGGCGATGTAAAAACAAAATTCAGGAAAAAGTAAAAAAACAGGATCTGATGGTAACTTTCTACAGACAAAGGGGCATGTCTCCAGATTTTTATCTCCAGTGTTAGTAAACATGCTCCAAAGTTACTCTGGATGAGTATTTCGGGTTCTGTATTTGGTAATTAACTAGCAGGATGACAGGTAAGAGGATCTGTTGCATTGAGGTGAGTAGGTTGATATTATGTCACACCAAATAATGAATTTACTTGTATTTTAGGGTTTTCCAACAGCCATGTTCTCCCATTTGCTCTACCAGTGACATTGAAGACTAACGGGAAGTTGGGTATTTGTGTATAAAAATTAGACAGCAAAGCATGCCATCCTAATGAGGAGAAGCACATTGTGGGGGGAGAGGTGATTATCATGGATTTACCCTATGGCCATGTTTGTGAGCTACATCACAGAGCCTCTGTTCTTTCAAACTCAAATTCATTGAACACTGGCTCAATACATTAAGATTATGCTGAGAAGATCCCTAGATGGTAGGGATGGACAACCTTTGGAGAAATACAATCCACACCATCTCACCATTATTTCAAATAAGTGGAACAGTTGAGGCTTTTGCAACATCTGAAACCTTGATAGTTGTCTAGTTCTTGACCTCTTTTTTCCCTTACAAACCTTTCTGTGCCATCTTACCAAAGTATCCATATTTCAATCATTAATAAAATGTGTTGCATTTCGATGATAGAATGACATCACAGTTTATGGGTTTTCCATTAAATAGTCTAAGGCAGGATCAATAGCAGATGATTGAATATAGTTTGCGGGTTCCCTTATGAGCTTTGAAAGAATCAATTTCTCATTTCCCAGGAGAGCCTTTCATTTGCAAAAATGTATTAATGTCTTTTTATATTAAACATTCAACCTCATATGAATAATTGAAGGGACTCGAAGACTCTTTTATAGCTTTCCAAGAGCCATGTTCTCCCATTTGCTCTAACAGTGACATTGATGACTAAGGGAAAGTTGGGTATTTGTGTATAAAAAGTAGACAGCAAAGTATGCCATCCCAACAAATAGAAGCACATAGTAGGGTGGGGTGATTATCATGGATTTACCCTATGGCCATATTTGTGAGCTACATTTTTGTCACAGAGCCTCTGTTCTTCAAACTCAAATTCATTGAACTCTAGTTCAATACTTTAAGATTATGCTAAGAAGATCCCTAGAAGATAAGGATGAACAACCTTTGGAGAAACACAATCCACACAATCTCACCATTAGTTCAAATAAGTGGAAATGTTGAGGCTTTTGCAACATCTAAAGCCTTGATGGTTGTCTAGTTCTGGACCTCTTTTTTTGCCCTTACAAACCTTCCAGTACCATCTTACCAAAGTATCCATATTTCAATCATTACTAAAATGCGTTTTTTCGATGAGAGAATGACATCTCAGTTTATGGGTTTTCCATTAAACAGTCTAAGGCAGGATCAATAGCAGATGATTAAATATAGTTTGCGTGTTCCCTTATGAGCTTTGAAAGAATCAATTTCATGTTTCCCAGGAGAGCCTTTCATTTGCAACATTTTATTAATGCCTTTTGATATTAAACATTCAACCACGGAGGAATAATTGAAGGGACCGAAGACTCTTTGAACCACTGAGCTGGGTTTGTTTTAAAAATCACTTCATCTTTTCTCCGAAGGACAAAAAGAAGGATAAAAAAAAAACAACACATTCTGTGTCTACAAAATACACTGCTCGTGTTACACGGATGTTGGTTTGGCAAGATATCCCTATTCTTAAATTACTTCTTATCCCTTCTCTGACAAAAAAATTTGCATTTTCAATTTTAGAGAACAATGGGTCCAGACATATTTCCATTAAGTTTTTTTCAAGGTACAAAGTTTTATCGGCGCTGTAAATTCCAGCTCTACGGTGGTTCAAAAAAGGTCTGCCCTGCCCTCCCTCTCTTCTCTCACCTGCTAATTCCTTTTATTTCTGAAACTCCTCTCTAATCATGGCACTATTTCTCGGCTCCTTCATAGGAACAATTTAATACAATGGAAATAATGACTATGGCACTCTTTCTAAGTATATTTAATTGCCTTTGCTGCATTGTGCACTGTTCCCTTTTAAATGTTCATTTAAAGACCTTATCTTTGCATGTTAATCGGCCAATATATCTCGATTTGATATTTACTGTACTTGTACAATCATTTTAACGCTTAGTATGGAGGATTCATTCTTGTGACTGTAATCACTGATACTTAACTACTCCTGTGCAAATATATATTTATATCACACTATAGCGTTACCCAAAGAAATACATTTCATAGGAAACCATAAAACAGAGTGTGAAGACTCTGCCTATGGCCAGCAACCCATAGCAACCAATCAACAGTTAGAATAGCCTCAACAATCTGCTTTGAGGTTGCCACCTTTTCTACTGGTGGTGGCCAGGCAGAGGGCTGGGACATGATGTGGAGGGGTAGGTAGGCTGTGATGTTGGGAGTGGGGCTGTGATGCAGTGATCAGCGATTGGATGACCACCATGTCAATCATGGGGAATCCTACCCAGTTTTCCTAATTTGAAAAACCGGACAGCCTTTCAAATTATCGGGCTGTCAAAACCAGACAGGTGGGGACCCTGGTCTGCTTGTTTTCCTTGGGTTACAGCAAGAGGCCCAATTATCAAAGGTTGAATTTCGAATTCTTGTAAAAAAATTTTTTAATTTGAATATACTAACAATTCGACTGGAAGGTTATTTAAGAAAAATTTTTAATGTTTAATATGAATGAATGGTTCGTCTGAATCTAATTTTTCTCTGAAAAAAAAAACCTTGAATGCCAGGAAGGCTTATAACATCTCCAAATGGCTCAACATTTGTACATGAACTCAGCAGGTTTAAGGCAGGCGAATATTCAAAATACGACTGTTTCCATGTTTGAGGTGTGAGAAATTTCACATAGAAATTCGAATAGGGAGATTAATATTCGAATGTGTGAATTTTTTAATTTGAAAATTCAAACTCAAATTTACACTTAGACCCTTGAAAAATCTGCCCCCAAATGTCTCCTATTCTTTGACATAAGTTTATACTAAGGAATTTAGACAGTGTAAAAAATTGGTATCTGATTTCAAGAGATCAAGATCTATAAGTAAACAATGTTCTTAGGTAGGTTACTGTGGACAAGGGTTGCCCAATAGGATGTGAAGGTGTAACTTTTGTGGCCTGTAGCCTGTGCAATATAGTGGCCAGTTGACTTTTTCCACCAAACTTGGGTTGTCCTAAAATATACAGATCTTTCATATAACAGTCTTATCCAATGGCCAAAGATAGGAAAAAGATTAAGGAAACAAAAGGGGAAACATGAAAAGCACAAGAGAAAAACAGGACAGAGGAGATAAGAATCAGGTAAAAGTGAAGAGTATTACCAGGATGATACAGAGGATTAAATATGAACAGATTGAAAGACTGGGAACAATTAAAAAGGGGTTGGAAGAGAGAAAAATGGGCCAATACATGGCATAGTTAGAACAGAGACACACGTGGAGATTCAGGGAGATCTAGTTGCCCGGCGACAAATCGCCTCTTCTTCCAGCAACTAACCTTCCCGCCAGCTAGAATCTAAATTGCTGGCAGAGCGGCACTTGAAGAGCTTAGTTTTCTGAAGTCACCTAAAGTTGTCCCACAAGAAGCTTCAGGCGACTTGGAAAATGAAGCTCTCTGAGTGCAATCTTGCCAGAGATTTACATTCTTGCTGGCGGGAAGGCAGTTCGGGGAGATTAGTTGCCTGAAGAAGAGGTGATTTGTCACCGGGTGACTAAATCATGATACATGAATCATAGATGGGGCAGAAAAAAAGAAACCAGAAAATATGAAACATTTGGATAATAGATTGGGCATAAAAGAGGTGTTGATCAGGACATCATTTCCCCAACAGAACATGGTAAAGTTACGTATAGAAAACAATAAGCCACTGCACTGGGCTCAATGGCACTCACTGAATATGCCTCAACTGCCACTAATAAGGGCTAAATAAACACGGAGTTGCACCAGCAATAAAGCGGTGAGTGCTGTGACTTCTAATTTCCAAATTCATTAAATACATCCCAGAATCCAATGTGATTTTACAACCATGTCACATGGGTTGTTTCTCTGCTGGTGGATGCATGCCATCTGGCTGATCTTCTCTTTGCCCCTAAATAACAGCATTGGTTTGGCTTGGATTTCACCGAGAAAATGCTAATTTTTGCACTTCTGCATCTAAATTGGCCCCTCTGTACACTAAAGAATAAATATTCCATACCTGTGGACCACCCCTCTAACTATTGGTAAACTTTAAGTCCCTGCTTCTTATTAACATTTGCTAGGCAAGGGTTGTTTAAAACATCTAAAAGGTAACTATTTGAACATCCCTGGGGCCCCCATGGTTTTATGAAGATATACAAATCCTCCACTGCCTTTAATATATGCATTATCTGTACAAAATAAATGTGAAGTGCACCACAAAAAAAAAATAATGTATTAGAGCTGATCCAACAATAGCTAAGGATTAATCAGCATCCTTTCAGCAAAACTCAATATATTTGTTTTAAATCAAGCAAATAGATGCCACAATAATACAAAGCAAAGTGGTTTTCACGCAGCCAAAATGATTCATCCTCTCCGTGCAAAGCTCCTGGGAGAATTTAAGGGCCAAACCAAAATGAATTCCTTTAACTATTGTAAAAACACATGCCTTGTTGATTTATAGGAACAGTGGTAAATGCCATTATGGAAATGAGAATAGCTTAGCATCCTCAGACATAGCGGGCCGCGCACAAAGAAAACACGACGTTACGATGGGATGCAGGCAAGGTAAATACTTGCTGAAAGCGAGTGCTTTAAGGATTTGCATATAAATTAGCCGAAAACGGCAATAAACAACACAAAAACACTTTCTTTTCTTGAGAAGCCTTAATGGAGAGAACTCAAGTTCTCCACTTTGTGACGATCTGGCATTGCCACAGAGAGACATAATGGCACTGACAGATTATTAGACACATGTTACTTTATCAGACTCAGATCTGCTAAGAAACACTAAGAGCCCCAAAATGGAACACATCTGCTCTCAACACGATCTCCAATTGTATCTGTTACACTTGCATTATGCTTCACATTGACATGTAATCTCCAGAGCTAATCCAGCTATTAAAGGCCTTGCAGTGAAAAGCTTCCGTATTTACATAATGACTTGGAAATTATTTAGGGGATGAAAAAAAATGTTGATTTGCTATGGGTTTCTTTTTTCCTGTTAAGTTTGAGGCAGTGGCGTAACTATAGAGGAAGCAGACCCTGCAGCTAGGGTTGCCACCTTTTCTTGAAAAAAATACCGGCCTTCCTATATATTTATCCTTTTTTCCTATTAATAACATTGGGCTCAACCGGCCAGGTGGCAACCCTAACTGCAGCTAAGCAGGTAGAGGGGATCCTAATATTTTGCAACTGGGGGTACTTTATTTATTATAATACACAAGTTTCAGTGAGTCATGTGACAGAAATGACATCAGAACTCACCGTTTATAACTGATGACATCAGAACTCACCGTTTATAAGGATATAATTTGCAAGATATTTACGGATTTTGTGTATTATAAGGTTATATAAATCATAAAAGGGTCTCTAAGTGTATTTTTGAACCTCAATAGACATAGTGGCTTGTATGTACCAGATCAGATAAACTGATTATGACTTATTTCATCTAAGATAAGTCTCTTTTTATGAGAGGTCATCTTTCTTAGTATCTAGCATAGATTACAAAGAGTGCTGGTAGACATTTTCCAGTTGGACCAGTGTTGTTAGTGGAGTACCGCAGGGGTCTTGTACTTGGTCCTTTGCTTTCAACTTGTTTATTAAAGGGGCTGATCACCTTTAAATTAACCTTTAGTATGATGTAGAGAGTGATATTCTAAAACAATTTGCAATTCTTTTTCATTTTTTATTATTTGTAGATTTTTATTCAGCATCTCTACAGTTTGCAATCCCAAATTGCCCTAGTTTAAATTCCCCTTGCAGCCATACATTGATATGAATAAGAGAAGCCTGAGAGATGAGTAATAAAAAGTAACAATAACAATACATTTGTAGCCTTCCAGAGCATTTGTTTTTAGATTGTGTCAGTGACCCCCATTTGAAAGGTGGAAGGAGTCAGAAGAAGAAGGTAAATATTCAAAAACTATAAAAAATATATATATATAATGAAGACCTTTTTCTTAGAATTAGACATTCTATTACACACTAAGGGGGTTATTTATGAAAGTTTGTGAGGTTTTTTTATACCTCAAATAAATTCACAATTCGAATGTTTTCTAATTTATGAAAAAACTTGAATGTAAGAAACTTGAATACGCTGTGTGCGCAGTAGAAGCAGATTACTGACTAGCTCCTATTGCGCACGCAATTGTTGGGGTTATTTACTAAAACTCAAATTTATCTCATGCGCTTATTAAACGAAACTCCCATTCACAATTTTATCTTGTTTATCAATAAAACAAGTTGGATCGGATGTGACATCCAAATCACTCAATTTTATCACCCATAACCACCACATTTTTCAGATTATTGGACGAAACCCAGCGCAAACCAGAATATCTTCAAACTGTAAAAGGGACATCTGCCATTGACTTCTACATGACCTTGGTAGGTTTGAGATGGAGGATTTTCAGATTTGGACTTTCTGCAGCTTCAGGGTATAATAAAATCTTTTTTTTCCCCACTAAAAAATGTTTTGCCCAAAAAATTTCAACCAGAAAAAATCGTGGATTAATAAATTATCCACTAAGAGTATCGTAATACAGAGAAGATGGCTCAGGGTTTTGAAATAGGGGCACCATTCTACATAACAGGGAGGGGGGGCTGTTGTACCTAAGGGGTTTTAGTTCTCCTTTAACTCAAGGGATGAAAACATAATTTTGCCTCTTTATAGGTCCCTGTTAAGGCCTCATTTGGAGTATGCAGTGCAGTTTTGGACTATATATAAATGAGCTGGGGAGAGTGCAGAGACTAAGTGCAATGAAACTAGTTAGAGGGATGGACGATTTAATTTATGATGGTAGAGGTTGTGGTTGTTTTCTCTGGAAAAAAGGCGCTTGCGAGGGGACATGATTACACTTTACAAATACATTAGAGGACATTATAGACAAATATTACCCATAAAGAGGATCACCAGAGGCCTCCCCTTCAGACTAGAAGAAAAGGACTTTCATTTAAAGGAACAGAGTAGGTGGTTCTTCACAGTGAGGACAGTGAGGTTGTGGAATGCACTGCCGGGTGATGTTGTGATGGATGATTCGGTTAATGACTATAAGAGGGGCTTTGATGATTTCTTGGACAGACATAATATCCAAGACTACTGTGATACTAAAATCTACAATTAATAATATAGTTTATGTGTTTGGAGGGGCTGGAGTGAGTGTGTGTAGGTATGTGCACTTGGTTTCATTTGTATGGGTTGAACTTGATGGACCTTGTTCTTTTCTTCAACTCAACTTAACTATGTACCTATGAAACTATATAAAGTGAGGGGTTGGTGCTAATGATGCTTGGGTAGTTTTGGGCAAACTGCACATAGATAGGCATTCCATCTACAACTGCCCCACATTCTCTGATCAACGTATGAACATTCTTATTGAAAAAGAGAGGGGTCCCCTCAACTCCACATTGTATGTAGCCATTAGTGTCTGTCGGCAGGGTGAGGGGGAATATTTAAAAAAAATATTTTTCCTCCCTGTATAGGCACCCACTGGCTACCGTACTAGGAACAGGCCTTTGGGTGCCTATATACAAATACAGCCTTGGCCTAAGCTTGTTGTCACTGGATGGGTCAGTCTGGCATAAATAGATTGGGTGGTTCAGTTAAGGAAAATGTAGATTCATGGCACTAGTTAGGTACAGTACTATTGGGTTTGTTTATGAAGGGGTCCAAGCCTCTCTGTTCCCCTGTACAGAATAACTAGAGTGCATTTCTTGTGTTGAAATGTCCTTCTTCCTGTGACATATATATGTCCCTATGTTGTCTATAAGTGATTATACAATACCTTCATCATTGATTTGGATAGTTTTATACACATACAAGCCTCTCTAGCTTATTTCTATAACAGAATAAACATACTAACAGAAACAGACTAAACACCTACTCCCTTACATGATCACATTACTCATGCAGACAGTATTAGTTGTTTCTACTCTACATTAATTTCATCCATCAATCTTGCATGATCATAAATGATTATTGATTCATTTTGTGACTAGCGCAAAGAGCAAACCCTTGAGCCATTAGCATTTTGGTCCGATGCTTGTCCTCAGCTCACTTTTTAGAACTGCTGAGCCCAAATCATCCTGACTGATTCCTTGAGCCACTCATTGCCATTGCCACTGGGACTCATCTATTC
>CM044441.1:143247740-143259955 GCA_024363595.1 Xenopus borealis
AAAATGCAAATGCTTTTTTTTATAGGTAAATATATACTTAAGAGCCAGGGAAATGAAGTCTTAAAAGCCCAATCGTGAAATATATGGCAGGACTTATAGTCATAACATGACTTGTGTCCATCTTTGGTATGCTAGCCTTGGAAGGACTAGAATGTTGAGCAGCAGAACTAGGGAGGTTGTTTATCAAAGGTCAAATTTTAGGGGGTTATTTATAAATATCTGAATGTTAAAATCTCGAAAAATGTAATTTTTTTCATTAAAAAACACTTTAGAGGGAAAAAAACTAAACATTTTCGAGATTTATTATACCTAGATACTGCAAAAAGCCAGAATCCGAAAAGCCGCCATCTCATACCCATCGAGTTCTTGTATAAGTCAGGCACCTTTCTCAGTTTGAAGTTTCTGTGGTCTGAGCAGGTCGGGTACCCGCAGGTTACCCGCAAATACCTCCGTTACCTTGCTGGTTGTGGGTAGAAGTTCAGGGAGCGTGTATAGATGCAGGTCGGCGGTTCAGCAGGTTTGCTGGTCGGCTGTGGATGTTCTCGATGTTGATTTTTACTCCTTTTTTCTGACCACGCCTACTCCCGATGATGTCACTTCCGGTTTACAATGTCAGCACTTCCCGATTCTTACTCCTTTTTTCTGATGACGCCTACTTCCGATGATGTAACTTCCGGTTTACAAAGACAGCACTTCCTGATCCTTGATGGTCAGCAGGTCACGGATTGGGTTGCGGAGAAGTTACTTGCGGATTGGGTTGGGTAGCGGGTAAGAATGTGGGTTGTGGGTAGGGGTTCCAAAAAATGGACCCACACAGGACTCTAGTCTGCACTAGGTTTAGACTGAAAATCTGACTTTTTCTGGGTTTTGGGCAAAAACTCAAAACTATTTTAACGAATCAGGAAAATGCCCAAAAAATTTGAGCAATTGGGAAAAAAGACCCAAAAATTCAAGTGATTTGGGTTTTTGCTCGATTTTATACACGATTCGAATAAATTTAGTTTTTTTTCACAAATAAATAAGCTAAAACAGGGCATGGGAGTTTGGTCATGGTTTTTTTTTTAAATAAAATATGAGATAAATTCGGATTTTAGTAAATAACCCCTTAGAGTTATGTGAGCTTTTGTTAGACCTAAAATTAACTCACAACTTGAATGGTTTCTAATTTAAGAAAAAACTGGAATGGAAAAAACTTGAATCAGAGAGGTTGGGATAACAATCCAAAAACTCGAATCAAGCTATTTCCAGGGTGGGGTATAATTTTTTTAAACTAGAAAAAATTATTTTTGTCTCCTGTCCCTAGGTTCTGTATTTCTTTTGTTAAAAAACTAGTGATGGGTGAATCTGGGGCCGCCGGTGCCAGGCGAATTTTTCCAGGCGTTTTGCGAATTTATTCGCCAGTGGCGAATCATGGGATTTCGCTGCAAATTCATGCCAGGCGAATACATTCACCCATCACTATAAAAGACTAGTAACATAAAAAAAATTTATACATAACGAAAAAAACCCACCAAGACACATTTAACGCCTGTAGAAGGCAGGGAGGAGAAATTGAGTATTGTACAATCGCCCTGTCGGAGTATCAGTAAGTTATTTCTTAATAAAGACTTTGTGAATTTAAAGTTAAATGTGTTTTTTTTTCATATGTGCAAACAAATTTCTTTAAAAAAAAGTTTATGTTACTGGTCCTTTAATAAATATACCACCTAGTACAGACTGCAGTGTTGTTTCTTGAGTATTCAATGTTTCAAAGTTTATGCTACTGTTGTATGTCTTTCTCAAGTTTTATAAAGGCGTTTTTAATCCTGAGGCAGACTTATTGTAGATAGAAATCCAGAAGGCTTCCTAGCAAATTTATGGTTTACAAATGTACATATTAAAAAAAAACCTTGAACATTCAATTGAAAAATTTTACTGGTAAGTGTATTTTAAACGTTGTGGCAAAATGTGATTTTTGTTGAAATTTAGTTTCTTTCTGCCATCGAAGAATTCCAATTAGAGTTTTTTTCATAAATAGGATGGTGACTGGGAACGAAAAACCACTACCAAGTTTTTTTTCTGCAATTAAAAATAGATTTATGAAAACGGAGTGTTCCTGATTTTTTCGTAAATCGAATTAGAAAAAAAAGAGAAACATCTAAAATTTCAAATGTATACTTATTTAAAGAAAAACGAGATCAAGACCAATTTTTTCATTCAAGTTTTGTGTGCTTAATTATCTTGGAAATTTAAATTTGTGCTGCAATCAAAATGCTAATTTGACAATAAGGGGGGTTATTTATTAAAGGCAGAGTTTGTCAGATCAGATTTTTTAGTGCCAAAAAGGTTATAGAGTAAAAAAAACTAAATTTTTTAGAGATTTATTAAGCCCCAAAGCAGCAAAACGTAAAAATCCGAAAAACCTGTGGAGGTCCTGTAGAAGTCAATGGTTGAAATCCCTTTTCTAATTTGTAGATATCGTGGTCTGCGTGGGTTTTGTATGATAATCCGAAAAATATCTGGGTTTTTGGGCGATAATTTAAAATCCCAAAAATTCGTATGATTCAAGTTTTTTTCACGATTTTATCAAGACTTTTGCGAGTTATTGTAATAATAAATAAGGTAAAATAGTGGATGGGAGTTTGGCTGAGTTTGTTTTATTCAAATTATGAGAAAAATTCAAGTTTCAGTAAAAAATAAAAACCCTAAATAAACCCAATAGGGCTGTTTTAGCTCCAGTAAGTATTAATTATATATTAGTTGGGATCGAGTACAAACTACTGTTTGATTATTTCAAAGAAAAATTATTTTTTACAAATCTGAATTATTTGATTAAAATGGACTTTATGGCAGATGGCCTTCCCATAATTCCCATTATTTCTGGATAGCAGGTTTCTGAATAATGGATCCCATGCGTGTAGATGTTATCATGCGCCTACTTTTTACAACAAGTACAATCCAATCCCTTCTTCAATCTCAGTTATATGTTAATAGGTTGGGTTCTAGACTAGTCATGGGAGCCGGGATCCGGTGTTTTTGGGGTGCAACTAGAACTGAAGCCCCAGTGACAGCAGAAAGTGGTTTTATAAACGACAGTATTCTCATAAACTGATCAGAGAGACAATATCAAGCTGTGTCAGATTGCCTTTCATTTTCACACAAAGCTACAAAACAATTAGCGGGATAGACATGATTAAACTTTCTGATCATTTGCACCTGGAACACAGAACTAATTAGCATTGCATTAGGGATTCAGCACTAACTGGTGCATATTTTATGAAAGACTTTGTTGAGTATTGTCAGTTCAGCTTCTATTTTGGATCAGATTAGATTGGCCTGTTGAAATATTTATGATTCTAAGACAGATCACGGATCTTAAAGGGACAGCAACACTAATATTTTACCCTTGGGGTGTCGACCAATTTCCAGCCCAGTGGGATATGAAGCCAGCAGCCAACTCAAAATTGAATAAACTGGATTCCACAAACACAGAAGGGTCATCTACAAGCGCTAGCTACTGCCTGTGGTCAGTTGCATAAAAGAATTAGGCATGCACCGAATCCAGGATTCGGTTCAGGATTCGTACTTTTTCAGCATTATTCGGATTCAGCTGAGATTCCTTGTGCCTGGATGACCCACATACAGTATGTAAATTACGGGCGGTAATGGAAATCACGTGACTTTACATAACAAAATAAGGAAGTAAAAAAATATTTTCTACTTTTTCCTTTAGTGCTCCTAATTTGCAAATGGAAATTAGAATTCGGATTCGGTTTGCTTTTTTTGGACGAATTTTTCCAGAAGTATTCAGGATTTGGCCCAAATAGTGGATTTGATGCATCCATAAGGGCCCTTACACACGGGCGTTTTTACCTGCGATCCCCTGTGTTCCGTTTTGCTGCGTTCAGCCGCAGGGGAGAGCAGGTATAGACACACTCAATTATTTTCAATGGGGCTGTACTCACACCAACGCATGTAGGCGCCGAACGCAGGAAAAATGCAGCATGTTGCTTCTGAACCTGCGTTCGGCGCCAACATGCGTTGGTGTGAGTACAGCCCCATTGAAAATAATTGAGTGCGTCTATGCCAGCGCTCCCCTGCGGCTGAACGCAGCAAAACAGAACGCAGGGGAGCGCAGGTAAAAACACTTGTGTTTAAGAGCCCTAAAAAAAAACAAAGCACATTGCATTTAAGGTACTTGCATGAAAAGGCACTCCTTGTTTTTCCACATAGTTTCACAAAACATTCACACAAATTGCGAATTTAAGTACTGTAACTCACGTCTCATTTGCGAGCCATTTGCGAAAATTTATTCTTGATACCAATTTTTTAAAAAAGATGCAACCATTTGTTAATAAATATGCACTGGGCGAACTTTATAAATTTATAAATAACCCCCTCTAAGTTGAATTGTGCCACAACTCTTGTGGAGGAGAAATTATTTGCAAATAGTGAATTTAAGCTACTAGCAACGCTATTTTCGTGCACAACAACCTCGCACAGTGGGCGCACTCACGCAAACACCTGTCTCAATTGCGAGCCATTTGCGAAAAATTTATTCTAATGCAAATTTTCAAAAACCAGAAAAAATGACAGCAGTTTGATAATGGGCAATGCAACCATTTGCAAATAAATATGCTCTGCGCAAACTTTATGATTGACCCTCAGTGGCCACAATTGTGTCAGACAAGTTATGACAAATCGTGGAGACAAAAACATACCAAGTGCGCTTGAAATTGCACTTTGTGCACTGCTCTTGAAGTCATAAATGACCACTAGAATCAGTGTGCCAGCATACAGTAGCTTGTGATAGGGATGTACCAAATTTAGAATTCAGTGCAAGAACCAGACATATACCAGAACTTTCCAGAGGGTTCACCAAGTCTTTAGTATTTGACCCTACAACCCGTCTGATATAATGTTTGGGGACAAAATGAAAATGGAACCCCTTAAAATGATAGGCCTATTGCTATAATAAATGTTATCTCCCAGAACCCTCATGAGTTTGATATCCATGACCTGGATAGGAAAAAAACATTAGGTGACTGCCTTATTGTCATTCCAATATAATCTGTGCCTTTGTACCCTGTCCCCTAAATTTACACACCATGGATAATGTCTAAATTGAGCACTAAACAAGCCAGTGCCAGAAATTCTCATCTATTCCCTATCATAAAAATGATTCTTTTTTTTTGTCATTCTCCAGTTGCTCAGAAACTCATTTGTTACAGATTTTTCAGATAATCACTTTGAGAAATGAAATTGCTCTGTAATTATTTCACACACACACACACAAGTAAAAAAATAAATAAATGCCGTTTCAAGGCAGAGTTTGTGATTAACAGTCTTGCACCCAAAGAAAAGCTCACGCAAAGCAAATGCTTAATGTTAACAACTTTATGTTATTAAGGCTTCAGTGCGAGTTATGATCGACCTTATTTAACTACTTCTGTTCATACTCTCCTGCGAGACACAACTTTGTTGGCTAATAGGAAGGCACTTTTCTAAGGCAGGCATAAAACATGGGTTGCCACCTGTCTGGTTTTGACTAGGCAGGCAGTTTTGACCCATGTAGCCCTTCAAAAAAAAAAAACAGGCTGTACAGGTGAAAATTGCCCATATTTGCAAATTAGGAAAACTGGGCAGGATTCTCTGAGATTGAAGAGGTGATTGGCGAATGGGCACGTCATAGTCAGGGGCGGATTTACATAGTGGGCACCCCAAGGCCTACTGAAGTTCATCGCCCCAGTCCACTTCATTTTATTCGCACAAATTTTCTTCATCGGGACCATTGCTATGGGGATTGGTGCAGGGGAAATTTAAAAACTATTGTATCGCCTGTGGGTGTGGTTGGGCAGCATGCCATCCCATAAAATCCTACCACCCTAGCCAGGACCTTGGTGGCTTTCCACAAATCCGGGCCTGGTCACAGCCCCACCCCCTATAGTTGCCACCTGTCCAGATTTTAGCCCATTTTTTGCAAGGGCAGCCCAGGTGAAAAGTGCCTGTCCATTGAAGTGAATGACATGGTGATCAGCCAATCGCTGATTGCCACATTATCAATCCCGCCCCCATATCATCTACCCCTCCCCCGGTGTCATCTGGTCCACCCCCAACATCACCACCCCAACGTCACCAGCCTGCACCCTGACATCACTGCCCAGCCCCCTGCCCATTTCGTCCAAAGAAAAAAGGTGACAACCCTACCTCCTTCACCATCACATCCCGTCTCCACTACGTCACGGTCCCGCCTCCCCCTTCAGGAGTTATCTGGGGAGAAATGTGGTGACCCTACATAAAAGATAACGCTCTGGTAGGTCAGACTGGCCTACTATAGTAACAGTAGATCTCCCAGTAGGGCCAGGCCTTAGTAAACCCAAGCCTAATTCCTTATTTCCAATGTGGAAATATTATATTGCTGTGAGAGTGGGCACAGGGTGTGAGAAGACCCAGTCAAGCACTGCCTAACATACATACTTTATAATAGAGTATTAAAAATAATTTTCCCAACCAACAAATCAGTCATACTTCCATCAAGGCAAAATACTATCCTTGAAGGAAGTAACCCATGCTAGAGCAAAAAGCCCCCATTTGTCACCCTCACTGGCCCCCTCCCTGCTTCCTCCCCACATAGTTTTCTACTAGAATAACATATATATATGGAGAGCAGTGCAGCAGAAGTTATGGGGCGCTATGTTCAGTAGATTAAGTATCTTCTGGATCCTCTTATTTCTTTTAATTAATTTAAGGAGCTTTCCCACTCTGCACATGCCCAAGCTAAATGTCAGCACTCACTTCAGGAATATACCGAAGTAGCAATAGCTATTTCGATCTCTCCCCCTCGTGGACCCACCCCCCACCTTGGCCAGTAAAGTTTTCCAAAAAAGGTGGCAACCCTAGTTGTAAGCTCCAATGGGCCAGGGACTGATTTGAATGATGTATCATCTCTGTAAAGCAATGTGGAATATATCAACACTAATAATTTACCCTGGGATTGGGCCCCAGCATTAGTGAATGGCCAGACATTATTTTGGAAAAAGTAAAAAGCAAGTCTTTCTGAGCGTAACCCTGATTAAGCCATGGCATTTTTATGGACATGCAAGGAAAGGGTTTAATTATCTATTAAATAAGGAATTATCTAAACAAAGTGCACCAAGAGCGATCGGTGGAAACTCTCCAAGTCAGAAAATTTCCAGCCCTGTGACGCCAGAACTTTAATGGTTCAATAAAGTATGTGCAGTAAAAGTAGATCCACTATCAGACAGATTCTTAATGGGATTGTTTACCCTGCACATTCCTCTTTGATTCCATATAGTTATTCACTTACATCACTGACAATGCCTACTACACCTCTCTCACTGTCTCTCTCTATAGGTGGGAGCATAAAGTTCACCCATGAAAAAGTGACCAGCAGCAACCAATCAGATCTTTAATGTCATTACTTTAGCAAAGCTAAACCAGAACTGCTAACAGCTGATTGGTTCCAGTGGTGCAAACTATACCCTTTGTTTATACAAAATGTAATTCTAGCAAACGTCCCCAAACACGTCCTTCGTATATATCAGCTTAAAGAGGTTGTCCACCTTTAACTTTTAGTATGATATAGAGAGTGATATTCTGAGACAATCTGTTTTTTTGTTTAATGATTTATTATTTGTGGTTTTTGTGTTATTTAGCTTTTTATTCAGCAGCTCTCCAGTTAGCAATCTGGTTGCTAGGGTCCAAGTTATCCTAATAGCCATGCACTGATTTGACTGGTATATGAATAGGAGAGGCCTGAACAGAAAGATGAGTAATAAAATGTAGCAATAACAATAAGAGGGTTGTTTATTAAAATCTAAATGTATCTTATTTTTCAAATAAACTTAATTTATTATTACAAAAGCTTGATTTCATCAACTTGGGTAACACTCGATAAAATCTAGCGAAAAACCAAATCATACGATTATTATCAGGTTTTTTTCCTGAATCCTCTGATTTTTTGGGGCTTATTCTCAAAAAGCCAAAATGTTATGGATTTTTCAGATTTTTGCCCAAAAAGTCTAAAATGATCAGATTTTTGGGCTAATTCCAGCGCAGAACAAATTAACTTCCCAATAGGATATGGACCTTTCCCACTGATTTATACACAACCATGGTAGGTCTGAGATGGAGCAATTGCTCATAATTTAGGGTATCATGGGTCCCATATACCTAGGGTTGCCATTTTTTCTAGAAAAGAAAATGGCCTTCCTATGTTTTTATGGTTTTTCCCTATACTTAAAGGGCATGTAAAGGCAAAAAAATGAAAAAGAAACCTATCTCCAACATACTTTAATTTAAAAATATGTATAGTTTTTATAAGAAACCTGACTGTATGCAGTGAAATTCTCCCTTCATTTACTGCTGTGGATAGGAATTATCAGACTGTCCCTAACTGCTGGGCAGGGAAACAATCATACTTATGAACTGCAGGGGGAGCCCCCGCCTTACTTACCAGCTGTGCAGAACTCAAGCAGCTTTTTTTTCACCCCTGTTTTGATAATTTATGTCCTTAAGAAGCCCAAATCACATTGAGCATGTGCACAGTCTTGGTCTTGCAAAGATGTATAACAAAGTTACAAGATGACAGCCCCCTGTCGCCAACTTTGAAAGCATAAATCATTTGTTTGATTAGGCTTGTGGTGCAGTAAGTTCATGTTTATGTTTTGTATACAAAACACAGCATTTCTAGCCTTATTCTATTACTTTCCTTGTTCTTTAACATTGCAATCATGCAAAAATTTTACCAGCCAGGCCGGTAAAATACCGGCCAGGGAGCATCTCTACCTATACCTCCTGGGCCCCATTGCAGCCGCAGGGTCTGCTTCCTCTATATTAAGCCCCTGTTTTTATGATTTTAGCTAGCAAAAGCAGTATTTGTTGGTAACGTTCTATTTTCTGCACTAATTGGCGGTTCTGACTATTAAAACAGAGTTAGGGGCAAGTGAGACACGTACACCTAGAGAACGGCATTAAGACAAATGCACAACTTGGATGGTGGGGACAACAGAAAAAGGGTCCCGGCACAACTAGGATATAAGCCTACTCCCTCCACCAACTATCTCTTTCTGTCCCCACGAAATAGTGGATACTTGAATGTCATAAATGAAAATCCCCCATACCCCAATTTGATTGATGCTTTAAGGAACGTGGATGACACTTGCACATTTCTGAGGATTCTTCCAGCAGAGGCAATTACTTTGCAAAACTTTTTGGCACTTAGAACATTGTCCCCGTTAGTAAACGAGGTCCTCAAAGTTAAACTGTTTGGTAGAAAACTTCAGTGCTAAAAAGAATCTGTTCAGTAGTAAATATATAACGGTTCCATGGCACCATCTGACACAGAAGGAGAAATGATTAGACATTCCTTACACATTTTATTTCCTAATTCTCTGCGGCACACTCTCTCTTCTCTAATTATTTTCACCCCAAGACTTCTCTTTCTGTTTTGCATTCTAATCGTCTGTGCCAGAAGTGTTTACTGAGCAAATACTTTTTTTTTTTTTTTGGTTCTAATTAAATGATTTGTTTTAGCATCACTCCTGAGTCTATTTTCTTTATTACCTTGGGTGTATCTGGCTCCGTCTGCAGCTTCCCGGGAGTTCCCTTGGGCTCTGGAACTTTTGACGTGTCCTTAGCGAAGGTCGAGTCGATGTTCTCCCCCTTGAGATTTAAGTTGATGTTGTCCGTGCAGGAAGGATGATCGATATCATTTGAGTTTCGACTGCAATGAACTGCTGGAGAAAAATTTTAAAATGCAGGCATTACGGGGTGAAAAAATATCAGTACCTCTGCAGAGTGAAAAAAGGAAGTTTTCTTGAGTAAAAAAGGCAGTTAGGTTAAAGGAGAGGGAAAAGTTAAAACTAATTAAGCTTTATCAGAAAGGTCTATATAAACACACCAGTAAACCCTCAAAGTAATGCTGCTCTGAGTCCTCTGTCAAAAGAAACACAGCATTTCTTTCCTTCTATTGTGTACACATGGGCTTCTGTATCAGACTTCCTGTTTTCAACTTAAACCTCCAGGGCTAGGGCTTGAGCATGCTCAGTTTGCTCCTCTCCCCTCTGCTGCAATCTGAGCCCAGAGCTATAACTGAGTAGGGAGAGACTCTGGCAGGAAGTGATGTCACACTAAGCTAATACTGCAGCTGCTATTCTAAACAAATAGAGAGCTACGAGAGCTGTTTACTCAGATATGGTAAATAGTCCTGCAGATTAAATATAGTTTGTATCTTGCACTAGTGTGGCTAATCTATTGGCAATAAATTCGAAGGAATTTACCGCAATTCAATTGGTTGAACGAAATCGTTCGAATTGTTCGATTGAATATATTTTATTTGATTAAAAATAATGAAACACAATTCGGTAGCTTTGATCTGGCGAACTAGGTGGTCGAATAAGGGGAAGTACTTCGACAGACGAATAGTCGAATATTCAATGAAATTTTATTCGAATAATTCGATTCGATCGAATTTTCCAAATTCACTGGTCGGTCTTCAAAAACATTCGAAAATTTGAATCTTTTTGAAAATTCGATCGAACTTCGTATCCTTCATGTGAATTTAGTAAATCTGCCCCATAGTGTACCAGTAAATCATGTAAACATTAAATAAACCCAATAGGCTGGTTTTGCTTCCAATAAGGATTCATTATATCTTAGTTGGGATCAAGCAAGGAAATCATTTTTAAAAATTTTAATTATTTGGTTATTTGGATTGTATGGAAGATGGGCATTTCGTAATTCGGAGCCTTCTGGATTTTTTTTGTGGATACTGGACAACCATTGCCCTGCCATTATAATCGTATTAACTACAATATACCTTTTTACTGCACAAGACTTTCAGGCCCGTGAGAGAGAGATCTAGAGCAGGGGTGTCCAATCTGTGGCCCGAGGGCCGCATGCGGCCCAGGATAGATATGAATGTGGCCCAGCTTGAGACGATTGGTTCCCAGGGAACCGTCATGTTGCAAAGGATATAGGAGTAAGCAGGAGTGGGGACTCTGTCCATTGCCCAGTCACTATTAATAATAATATAATAATAAGTCTATTTAATATCCATGTGTCCCATATTCCAGTGTATAGCTCCATCTGGTTATCCAACTGGTATTGTAGTTCTTTTCTGTGTTTGTGTATTTCTTGTGTGGCCCCAGACAATTTTTCTTTTTTCAATGTGGCCCAGGGAAGCCAAAAGTTTGGACACCCCCGCTGTAGAGGGTGCTGGGTCCTTGGAGGCCAAAGCAGAGACTATTTCACCTATCCCTGCGACTGAAATAGGTGAAACTGCTTATAAATTATTGATGCAATTATTGATGCAGTAATTAGAGTTCATCATACATCACTCCGCCAAATGAATTGCTTTTTAATTTAGAATCTTAATGAGTTGAACAATCAAGCCCCCAAGGTCAAAGAAACGGGGATGTGACCTACAATTATTTTTTACAACTGGGCGTCGTATTAAGCCGTGATGGGCTTTAATTTATTCTGACAATAAAAATAGGTACAGAGTCAGGGTCAAAATCTAATGAGCTGGAATTGTTACCTGGCAGATTCACTCTTCATCCAGAGTGTTTCTATTCACAGATAAACATAATGGGAGGTGTAATTACTGTGGGATCAAAAATGCCTAATGTCTGAGGAGGAAAGGAGAATCCCCCCCCCTGCCCTGTGTAGACACCCTCCCTCCTCTCCCCAGCCTACCTTACCTCCCCCCGCCCGGGCAAATGTCGAAATTTTTTACTTAAAAAATTTAAATTGCCTAAGAAAAATTTTTAGGAAATTTCATGACTCGGGTCCGGACATCTACTGGTCTACTACCGAAAAAGACAGAGGAAAAAAGATGGCTGCTGTGAACTCCCATGGCCCGAATCTGAATGGGTAAGTAAGTAATTAGGGGCATTTGTATGGGGGGGTGGGAGGGGGTCAACACAGGGGAGGGGTTTTTCATTACAGGTTGGATTCTCCTTTAAGTCAATTCTTTTTAAAATGGTCTTCATTATTTATTTTTTAAAGTTTTTTAAAATTATTCGTCTGACTCTTTCCAACTTTAAAATGGGAGCCTCTGACCTCATCTTAAACAAATGCTCAGTAAGTCTACAAATGCCTTGTTTTTGCTACTTTTTATTATGCATCATTCTATTCAGGCCTCCTATTCATATTCCAGTCTCTTATGCAAATCCATGTATGGCTCCTATGGTAATTTGGAACCAAACTAACAC
>CM044441.1:143309693-143320382 GCA_024363595.1 Xenopus borealis
CTGCCCATACCATCTCTGACCTCACCTTCTGGATAAAGAACAAGCTCGATGGGAGTATAGAACATATTCATCCTCCTCTATGGATAAGAAATAGATGTGCAGGCTGGCCCAGAATCATTCTGCTGAGCCCAAATATAAAAGCATCATTTCATTCTTATATCTACAGCCCCAGCTGACTCAGAAATATAAAGATCTTGATGGGAATGAGCAGCATCAAAAGTGTTAATTCACTACAGTTATTTTCTTCCTATGCAGATATAATCTTAAAAATAAAGGCAGTTCCCCCCCCACATTCCACATTCACAAGATATTTGGGCAGACAAAGATGTACGAGGCAGCTGTGCTGTTCGATATTCCCAACTAGCCACATCTGTCCTGTACTTACAGCCAGTTCTAGCCTCATGGGAAGTGCAGCTCTCATTCTGTTGTTTTATTGCTCACTGTATACGCCAAGGGCTGCACATCTGCGATACAAGGCGCCTATGAGACATGCAGTTGCGCAGGTCACTGTTATTTTTAGCTTTTGTTTATATGGTTCCAAAACAGTTTACAGCTAAAATCCATTGATTATTCCCTGCCCATGGGAGCTTACAGCCCAGTTTCCTTGCACAGTCACATGCAAGAATTAGTATTACTATTATGTACATGAGTAACAGGTCATCTGTAGGCGTTAAGTAGTAAAACAGAAATGTTTATCCCAGCATATAAACTTATAGCAACTGTGTTTCCTGGACTGGGGGACTCTTATGCCTATGTTATTATTTGTAACCCAAGGATTGCATTGCTTCTACATGAATAAGCCCTTAGAGTGGGACAACTTCTAAATAGTAAAGGGTTCCCTTGTGACTCATACAAAGCTATGATGCAGGTTTGGTGACCTCTATGTCTATGGTGCTAAAGGATACAGATGTAGATTTGGGTAACATGGATGCAGCCGTTTCCTCTGTGTAATATCATTCCTTCAGTACCATGGAGAGCACTCTGGGCATTGCAAGTTAACAGCCACCAAAGTTCAGGTATCACACTTACAGATGGAGCAACCTGGCATGATATACATATGATGTAAATGATAATGACTATTAGAAATGTGCAGTTGCATCTAAAGTCTACGAGATCTGTAGGTATACCTACAGACAGGATAGGTTTAGGTAACTGCTATTGAGCGTTTGGGAGCATCCATCTGTGGTTTTACCACCTTTAGCCCTTGAAACTTCACTTAACAGTAGTTGTGTGGTCTTTCTGCAAGCGCTGCCCTTGGTGATGTCAGTGGCAAAACATCACCTCTTGTGTGAGTTTGGTTTGAGGAAATAATTTAGGAACCCATGCTTGGGTGGGTGGAGATGACCTAGCATGGGTGTAACAATCTCTTACCTTGAATCCTGATGGAATGCTTGGATCCAGATGGAGAGTCGCTGGTGCAAGGAGGACAGGTGGTAACTGGTGCTCCTTTACAGCTCCGGTCTTCACTGACGCCCTTTTGGGGCCCCGGGCTTTCTGCGGCAGACATGGCAACGGAGCAAGGTGTATTACCGGAATCGAAGTACAGACAAGGATTCGGCAAAGTGAAGTCAAACAGGCAGTCATTGCAGGCGACAGAGGATCAGTGGTCAAGAACAAGCAGAGGTCGGTTCGGGCAGCAGAGGTTCAGAAGTCAAAAGTCAAAACCAGGAAACAAACGTCAGACAAGGCTTGAGCAGGAACTGTAGGAACAGAAGCAAGCTTGGGCAATGGGGAAAGGAAGAGAAGGGTATTTAAATGTCCAGGAGAAGGTTAAGCTGTGATGGACAGAATAGGAACTAATGGAAAGTTAGGCCCTTAAATGTTTTGGCGGTAGCCTCCATTATTCAACGCGCTCATTTACTTTGACACGCACAAGGCGCGTGCGCGTGTTTCCCCCACCAGTCAGCATAGGAAGAACAGAGCTGACGAGGTTACAATGGGTTTAGTTTAGTTGAGGGTCACAGATTTTTTTGTACACAAAACACAGAAAAAACTAAATCGCCAGCGATGGGTCTAACCCACGCTGTGGCATTGACCAGCTGCTATATACACCCTTGACCAGTTGCTTTAAACGATAAAAAGCCAATATTTGTGCACAAAGAGAAAGAGAAAAATTGCCAGTGCATGGTTTGCCTTTACATATAATTATTACAAAAAATGAGAATTAAAACTCTAATAGATAGTGTAGGAAGGTAATTATTCGCAGGTTTATATTTGTTGGCAGAAGCTTTTAAGCTTTCTCACTAGAGCTCTTGAGCTAAGGGTAAGAGCACAATGGTCTTACTACTCAGTCACATTGGTTGCTGGGGGACTTGATTTGAAATGCACTACAAACTTAGAATGCTCACAAACAGTGTAGGACTTACATACAATGAGGGGCCTTGCAACAAGTAAGTTGCAGGTAAAAATGAGTCCCTTTGTAAAATGTATAATGAAGCAATAGAGTGCAAAGGACCTCTTGTATTTGACTATACTCCAATTAAAGTAGGACGGACTATTTTATGACTCTTAAATGGTATTGTATTGAATTAATTGTAAAGAAAAACATGATTACCGTAAATTTCTCAATATTGAACATTGTTCAAAAAAGTACCAAAAAATTATGGCTGCTTCAAAACTTAAAAAGTAGGCTAATTTATCGAGAGCATCAATTCTTACGTTTTGCCAATATACAGTACACTTGAAATAAAAAAATACACCTAATTTATCAACAAAAATGTACCCACTGTGCTATTACTTAAAAAAAAGCTTTGTTTTGGTTAATTTGCTTATTGTATGAGCTCTGAATAAAGGGAAGGCTATTATTCCAGGCTGGGGGGTGGGTAATTTTTTTTTTTAGGAATGAGTTTTATTTTGTTCTGTAAAACAGTAATCACTCATGTCCCTCCTAGGATCTGTAAACTGAAAGGAATCTTTCTTGGAAATGTTATTTTGAACAAAAAGTTTGGGTTTCTCTGAAATGATAGGAAATGTAAAGTTTTGGCTTCTGCAGGAGGTCACCCGCAGTACTCCCTATCCACAAAAAAACCTGTATTACAGGAATTATGGCTGGGTGGGCCGCTGCAGGAATTATTCACTCTTTCTAGGTATATTGCTAGCCATGCATTAAAAATAAGCAGAATGTTACCCACTTTGGTTCCCCACTTGGTGAGTAGAATGTTACACACTTGGGACTTGCCATCATTCATGCAATGCTCAGCCCTTGAGCAAGTAACCAATATAAAGCAATAACCAACCAATATCCAACTATGTATAGGAACTTAAACTGCCATTGGAAAACGTTTTTTTTTTAAATGCATCAGTTAATAGTGCTGCTCCAGTAGACTTCTTCACTGAAATCCATTTCTCAAAACAGATGTTTTTATATTCAATTTTGAAATCTGATATGAGGCTAGCCATTTTGTCAATTTCCCAGCTGCCCTGGTCACGTGACTTGTGCCAGCACTTTAGGAGGGAACTGCTTTCTGGCAGGCTGTTGTTTTTCCTTCTCAATGTAACTTAATAGAACGCAGTGGGACATGGGTTTTACTATTGAGTGCTGTTCTTAGATCTACCAGGCAGCTGTTATCTTGTGTTAGGGAGCTGCTATCTGTTTACCTTCCCATTGTTCTGTTGTTAGGCTGCTGGGTGGGGGAAAGGGAGAGGGTGATATCACTCCAACTTGCAGTACAGCAGAAAAGAGCGATTGAAGTTTATCAGAGCACAAGTCACATGACTTGGGTAGCTGGGAAATTGACAAAATGTCTAGCCCCATGTCAGATTTCAAAAGGAAATATAAAAAAATCTGTTTTGAGATATGGATTTCAGTGCAGAATTCTAGAACACCACTATTAACTGTTACATTTCCATTTTTTTTCCCCATGACAGGATCCCTTTAAGTGTAATTCTTGGTTAAAAAAAAGTGTTTATGTACACCATGTTGTTGGAAATATAAATTAAATCTTAAATAAATTATGACAATTTGTAAAATTATGAGCATATAAAGAGTGAAATGCAGCTTTTAGTCCCTAGAATGCTTTCCAATGTGCATACAGAATGTATCCACCAGTACAACTGCTTCAAGGAGTATTTCACCTTTATTATGTTATGGAATAGCTAATTCTATGCAACTTTAAAATTCTTTTTTTTTTTATAGTTTTTCAATAACTGGCCTTCTTCTTATGACTCTTTCCAGTTTCCAGATGGGGGTCACTGACCCCATTTAAAAAACAAATGCTCTGCAAGGCTACAAATGAATTGTTATTGCTTCTTTTTATTACTCATCTCTCACCTATTCATGTTGTGGTTGCTAGGGTAGTTTAGACCCTATCAACCAGGCTGCTTGAATTGCAAGCTGGAGAGCTAAATAACTCAAAAACCACAAATAATAAAAAAATTTAAACTTATTGCACTAAATCAGCAGTCACCAAGCGTTTTTGGCTCTGGGACCGGTGAAGAGACGGTGTAGAGATTTTTTTTTCAAGGACAATTGCACGTCCAATTTGGCCGTGCCAGCAGGCGTGCCACTGATCGATTAATTGGGCACGCTGACTTCTAATTTGGCATGCTGTGTTAATTGGTCGCTAGGCTCTTGGCCCATTTGTTTGCAGCCCGGTTCTGGGCTTGGGGACACCTACTCTACATAATACTAAAAGTTAATTTAAAGGTGAACATTCCCTTTTAGGGACAGAATTCCACTGTAATGAAATCCTACCTTGGTGGTCTAGTGGTGCGGTGGGGATGCCACTTCCTGGATATAAAGGCGCATGCGCGCTGATGTGATGACGTCAGCGCACAGTGGCGCGAAATTTAAACATATTTAAAGGAACATTTGTTACAGTGTCATTGCCTGTGATAGGTTTTACCTGGTGCCTTGTATCTTGCGCTATTAAGCTTCTTGTTATCCTGATCTCCTGTGTTTGACCCTGCCTGGCTATTTGACCACTCTGACCTCTGAAATCTGACCCGTGCCTGCTTCCGACTTGATTCTGCCTAATCCTCCTGATTGTTCTCCTGGTTTGACTCTTGCCTGTTATTTGACTCCGATTCTGTCTTACTCCTTCTGATTGATTATCTGATTTGACCTTTGCCTGCCTGACCATCCGTGCTGTCTGCCTGCCTCGACCCAGCCTGTCTGACTACAAATCAGTTTACTTCTGTTTGTACAGTGACCTTTGGCCTTAAAGACTTTTATTACAGTCTTGCCCCTCAGTCTATCCAGAACCTTTACTTTGCACCTCTCGTTTAAGTCAAGGTAGCATCCAAGTAAGCCGAGGGCTCCTCCACGAGGCCCAAAGGCGGTCACACTACTGGTGAAGCACGAGCCGAGACCAGGGTGCTTGGTGTTTTTCCTTGTGTTAGGTGTCGACCATGACACACAACTTCACAGCTCTCACTGTACTTTACAATGATACCTCCTTTCTCCTAATCTAAATGTCTCCTATAGAATGTCCCTTGTCTCCTATAGAAGGACCTACTGGAGAATAAAGCAACACAGAGTTTATGGTATAGTCCTGAAGAAAAGCATGAAGACTATTATGGAAATTCTTTGATGATCATTTAGCAATGGTCTAGTCTCAGCTGATTATAAGAAACACTTGTTATTAGAGCTCTAGGCTCTGGCCCTGATTTGGCTCAACTTCTCTTTGCATTGATCTCTTAGACATCCTACATCTGGGAACACTGAAGCTCCAAGACCGCATCCCAGCAGATGTTGTGCATATTGCACATGACTGGTTATATATACAGAATAAATGTGTTGGCTGTTGTTACAAAGCCAGTTAAGATATAAGAAGCACTGCACTTCAAACACATTTTTGAACTTTTTTTCCCCCCAATCTCTAGGGATAGCTATATATTTCCTGGTATTTTCATAATAATGAAATAATGGATTCCTTGCAGCATAAGGTAAATATTTCCATTGGTATGGAAGATCCGTCTCATGTTAATAAATACACCGTTGTGCATAAACAACATTTTCTGTACAGTTTTGTTAATTTGTTAATCCATATTAATGACATTTACTCATTTAAGTCAACATTACTTAAAAAGAGAACGTACTTGTTGTTTTTTTAAACAGGACCACTTGAGGCTTTCAAAATCAAAAACAACTGGGCTTTCAAAACAAGGTCCTTCTATGCCAAAGGGTCACTTAGTTCAAGTGTTATAAAGTAAGCATTTCAACATTTTCATTCTTATTTAGTTCAGGGTTGATAATCCAATATCTTTAACCATATAGGTCTACAAACTAACCTCAACTGAGGGTTTTTTTTTGCCACAAAAAACATCCACTTCCATGTAACCAAGAAATTAATTCATTATAATGTGGATGCCATCAACCAGGAAAGACAGCTTAGAAGAGGAGCTTTCTTAATATTCTGAGGTCCATGTTGGTCTTTCTGTGGGGTGATGCCAGGTGCAGTTTGGTGACAGAGCAATAGCTTATATATCTCCTACAACTAACCATTTGTAACAGACAGGGTCCCAAACCCAGAACTAGTGCCAAGGTCCTGGTTGTGGCTCATTCTTCTGCCTTTAACAACCACCTTTTGCTGCCGCCAGGTCTTATCATGAGAGGACCAAGGAGAGAGTTCTGGGCAGGCAAGGGAACCGAATGTTGTAACTGCAATGAAGTACAAGAAGCGTGGTCGAGGTACAGGTCGGGTCTATACCAATTAGGAGAAGCAGTACAGATTCAAGAGACAAGAGAGTAGTTGAGGTCACAGGCCAAGTTAAGAACACCAAAATCGCAGTGCAAGGCATGATCAGTGCACGGGCAAGGATCAGGACAGGCAGCAAACTAAGCAAGGTCAGAGACAGGCGAGGTCAAGAACAACAACAGAAACACCCAAGAATTAGTGCCTTTAAATATTTCATCTTCGTCCCAAAGATGTTAATGTCAGAAGCAGTGCTTGAGTCAAACCCAGAAACGGCGAGTTATTCTGCGCATGACACCAGAGGACGCGGTGAGTGTTCCTGTCGCACCTCCACTGGCCCACCAGGTAAACTGCTCACACCGCTGCTGTTCAAACTAATGCCTTAATGTTATCAACATATTATTTCCAAAAAAAGCATCAATATAATTGTTCTGAAGACTTTACACAGAGACCAGCCTGGGGCAGCATATATGAGTAACCATCATGCTCTTGTGGAGGCCTATGTATATCAACAGTCTAATTTTGATGGTTTTAGTGGTTTTCATAACCATGATTAAACTCGCTTTCTCTAAAACTACAAATTAAAAAATACAAACTAAAAAAGCACGAACGGGAAACCTGCCATTGAATTCTACATCTTTTTGGTTTGATTATTTTTGTATTCAGAATTGTCACTTTTTTTGCAAAATAAATCCAGAAAAAGTCACACTTTTTGGATTTTTGGCATCAAAAAGTCACTGCTTGTTTAATAAATCAGCCCCGTTGAGGTCTGCCTCATTTTAATGTATTGTGTTTGGTAGCCGAGGATGAGGAGGGTATAACAATGCTTTATTAGAAGGTTCATGCAGCCATTACATAACAGCAGTAAGTCTTACTTTCACTTTCAAGCTGTACAGAAAGTCCTGTGTATGCACAGTGCCACCTGCAGGCCATTTGTATAAACACCACATAATGGTTTTAAAGTTTTTTGAAACCACAACTAAACTCACTTTTTCTAAAACTATGAAAGTAATTAAATTTTATTTAAAAAAGTACAAACAGAAAATAGCGCTGAATGATCTGTAAAAAAATATCTGAAAACCTCTTAAACGCCTCTTAAAAACAGTCCAATAGGATCAGTGCAGCTCTCATTGACTTCTATAAACCTCAACTACTTTTACCTGAAAAAGTTTTGTATTAGAGGTAATTTTTACACTTGATATATCTTGAATTTTTTATGTTTTTTTTTTAAGAAAAAAAACAATAGGAAAACCAAAAGTTTTTGGAGATTCGAGAAAAATGTTAAATTGATGTTAGTAAACCAGTGCCTAAAGGGGCCCATACATGATGAGATCTACTCGTATATCGATCTCTCCCTGATATTCTCATCTTGAGGCGGGTGTTATTGGGCTCATCCGATCGTGGGCCCTGGGGCCAAGCGATCGTGTCTCAACACTAGTACACATGCCCGACACATGGATGATTTTTGCCCAGATTTTGTTTGTGGAAACCCAGTTGGAGGGCCCCATATACTCGGCCCATGTATTGGCAAGAGTTCAGGCCCCCCACTGAGCCTCAGAAGGCAATGTTCAATAAAGTGAGCAGAGCAGGCAAAGATGAACTTCCCTTTCAAAACATAAATCTTTCGCAAAGATTGTTAGTAACAACTGTAATTCTTCTTAATATCGCCAAATACACACATTCCACTTTATTCTTCATCAGACTTCATCATTCAACTGAAACAAACGACTTGGGTCTTATAAATCTTGTTAGAATTGATTCATACAATGAGATTGATATTCCAGTGATGAATAATATTTCGGCAGTACATATATTTGGGAATTAAAACCTAAAGAGAAATCCCAGAGAAATGAAATATGTTCCTGGAGAAAACCCAGTGGCATCGATTTACAGTCACGGTTATAGGATACACAATTTGCATGTAAAATGGAAAACAATTAGTGGTCTGTTGTATTAAAACTATAAATAAAAATGCAGGATATTACATTTGTTTCTCTGAGTTCAGCCAATAAATTATGCTGTGTCGCCAGTGTGTTTGGGAGTAATATCAACAAATACAAATGTGCAAGATCAAAGTGTTTATTAAGCCGGACGTAAGATTTCATTGGTATGTCATACGATTGATTTACGGTAGGTTACCATATCTGCCAAAAACCTTACTCATCATAGTAATTAAAATATGTCTAAATGTGTATACTGTGATAAAATCAGTTAGTTGTAAATATTCAGTATGTTATAGGCCTAATACAGGTATGGGATGCTTAATTCAGAGACCCATTATGCAGAAAGCTCTGAATTACGGATGCCGCTTAATTGAGAGAGGAGCAAATCTAAAAGGTTCTGGATGAGCAAAGGGACATGATCATCTCACCAAGGATACTGGATTGAAGAACAACACCAGATGCCACAGAGTGGAACAGGCAGGCCGGGCCAGCACAAGTGGAGCAGAATCGTCAGGCAGGCCAGGATCAGGATTGGAGAGAGCAGAATAATCAAGCAGGAAGGCAAGGGTCAGGATTGGAGAGAATCAGAATAGTCACAAACAGGCAAGGGTCAGGATTGGAGAGAATCAGAATAGTCACAAACAGGCAAGGGTCAGGATTGGAGAGAATCAGAATAGTCACAAACAGGCAAGGGTCAGGATTGGAGAGAATCAGAATAGTCACAAACAGGCAAGGGTCAGGATTGGAGAGAATCAGAGTAGTCACAAACAGGCAAGGGTCAGGATTGGAGAGAATCAGAGTAGTCACAAACAGGCAAGGGTCAGGATTGGAGAGAATTAGAGTAGTCACAAACAGGCAAGGGTCAGGATTGGAGAGAATCAGAATAGTCACAAACAGGCAAGGGTCAGGATTGGAGATAATCAGAGTAGTCACAAACAGGCAAGGGTCAGGATTGGAGAGAATCAGAATAGTCAGGCAAAGCAAGGGTCAATATCAGAAGATCAATCAGGGATCACTAAGACTAAGCACCCAGGAATTCTACTAATAGAACCTAACAACGGGCAACGTGCAGAAAACTGAATTCCAGGAACCAGGAAACAAGGCCGCGCACAATAGGGGAACCAGCGCTGGAAGGAGCTAGACGCATGTGGCGGATGTCCCCGCTGGAGACATAGCGGGCCCCCCTGAATGCCAACAGGTAGACTACTAAACCACCAGGGTAAGCTTCCTTACATTACCCCCCCGCTAGGAGGGGCCACTGGACCCTCAAGCTTACCAGGAGACCTGGGATGGGACATTCTCCTAAAATGGTCAACCCTGACATCAGATTTAATCTTGGATTAAATAATAATCAGATTTATCTTGAATTTATAACTATGGAGGTATAAATGTATACTGTATATAATTTCTGTCTCCTACCTCACTCTCGCCCATTGATAACCTCAAAAACCCATAGAAATCAGTAGTGGAGTAGAAGGATTTCGCTCCGGTAGACTATGTTCAACTCTATCTTTACTTTTATGCTATTTTCAGATGAGCCATTATAGGTTATCTTGAACTGATCTGGAGGACTATGGAGGCATAAATGTACATATTATCTCCCTCTCATTAACAGCCTTCATATGTTCTTTTATTCAAGACAGACATATTCAGTTTAGGACAGAAGGTCTTCATAGCATTCCGCTTAATTGAAATGAAATCAAATAAAACATCAAAAACACAATAATTTATTGCCTTTAACTTGATAAATCTAGTGAAATCACACTTTGGTAAAGATGCTTGCTATGAAAAAGCCAATTAATTAGCTGCAAACAAAAACAGTTTCACGCTGTGCATAAAAACGCATTAACATAGTTAGGATAAATAAAAACTGTTTAGTGAAACTGAAACTAGAAAAGACTCGGTAATCTTAGGCCCCCATCTATCTCCCCATCTGTTTGAGCAGTTGCCGTGGACCCGTGGGCAACTAAAGGGACGTTGATTGAACATGACACTTTTAAGAAGATTCAATTATTCACCAGCAAATTAAATCAGTTAAAACATGTTGTTTTTATTGGATCAGTCTTGTTGGGGGGGGGGAGTCAATTTGACTTTATATCTTCTTCCTCCAA
>CM044441.1:143423689-143437473 GCA_024363595.1 Xenopus borealis
GAAAACATATTCTGCGTGAAATTTGTCTATATTTTGTGCGAAAAATTTTACCGCACTTTACTAAACGGACTCCTACATCACAAAAAGTTCTCTCTTGTTACCCCAGAAGACATGATCAGAACAGGACCCCTATACCGAAAAAATGCCTGGCTCCTCTTTTCAAAAATCCCTGTGCCCTTGAAGATTTCCCAGTAGCTCCCCATATTCTTTCTGCTATATACTTTATATTTATGGAATACAAAAGTCACAATACAAGGCTGATCAGTAATTAATTCAGTTAATTACATGGCAACTTAAAGTGTACTCTACATCAGAATGTCCTATCTGCTTGATTCCTAAGCTTAGTTTCTCAGCAACTTCACAGAACAGACTGAGCATGTGCAATGCCACAGGCACATCTAAAAAAATCCAAGATTGTAACTTTTAGGGTTTATTGCTCCTTTAAAGGAACAGTAGCGCACAAAAAATGAAAAGTGTTTTCAAGTAATTAAAATGTAATGTACTGTTGTCCTGCATTGGTAAACTTTATGGGGCAGATTTATCATAGGTCGAATTTCAAATAAAAAAAATATTCGACCATATGAATAAAAGGGAAGTAAAATCCTTCGAATTCGACTATCGAATTTGAAGGATTTTACCGCAATTCAATCGTTCGAACCATCGAATAGGAAAAATTATTCCCAATTCGGTAGCTTGGTTCTGGCGAAGTAGGTGGTTGAATAAAAATTTAAAGGGGAGGTAATTCGACCATCGAACATCCGAATATTCAAATAAAATTTTATTCGAATATTCGAATTATTCGAATTTGACTATTCGATGGTCGAATTTGCCTAATTTGCATATTCTAAGATTCAAATTCGAATTTAATAAAAATTCGATCGAACTTCGAATTATTTATGCCAATTCCCATTGCTCCGTCCCAATAATGAAAATTTGAACAAATAAAAGGGAGTGGACGGGGGGGGCGACAAACAACCGTGGGCCTAGGGGTGCCTACTATGTAAATCTGCCCCTGTTTCTAAAGTAAACACACAAATGCAGGTAAACAGTAAATAGAATGAATTGTTTTAAAACACTTTGATTTTCTAGTGTTAGTATTGCTTTAAACCATAGTTACCAAAATTTAAAAAAAAATTGAAAGAGTGACAAAAAGTTGTAAAAAAAAATTGCAAATTTTTTTACCACGCCCATTTTATGGCCATATCCCCTACTTACCATGAACATTTTACAAAATTTTGCAACAACTGTTTCTTTGCTTATCTTAAATTGTTACAAAAGCATCCAAGCATAATAATAATGAACTCATCTCTAGCATTTGTGTGGGTGAGCATCTTGGGAATAGTGATCATGACATGGTCTCCTTTGAGATTCTGTTGCAGAGGCAATTGTATAAGGGAGTAACTAAAACAAAGGATTTCAGGCGTACAAACTTTGACAGTATAAGGGCATCTCTGCAACATAGTAAGTGGGAAATGCTTTTCACAGGGTTAAACACTGAACAAAAATGGGAAGTCTTTAAAATGCATCTTAATAAGTATACATGTCAGTATATTCCGCTTGTAAGCAAGGAACGTTGTTGTAAGGCAAAACCTTTTTGGTTCAATGGAAGTGTTGGTGTTGAGGTGGGTAAGAAAAGACGTGCTTTTAAGGCTTTCAAGTTAGCTGGGAAAGCCGAATCATTTATAAGGTACAAGGATGCCAATAAATCATGTAAAAAAGCTTTCAGACAAGCTAAAATCTATATGGAAAATGATATTGCAGTAAGCAGTAAAAAGAATCCAAAAATGTCTTTAATTATGTTTAAATATCAGAGGGGGGTCAGCTGGTTGATGAAAACAAGCAAAAAGCTCAGATTCTGAATGCATACTTTGTCTGTCTACACAAATGAGGAACCAGATAATGAAGGTTTTCTTATTAATAGTCCCAATTCTAATACTACATCTAATGATGAATTGGTCACACATGAAGAAATTCAAAAGAGACTAGAACATGTTAAGATAAATGTCCAGGGCCAGATGGGATTCATCCCAGGGTACTTAGTGAGCTTAGCTCTGTGATTGCCAAACCTCTCTACTTAATTTTTCAGGATTCATTGAGGTCTTGCATGTAACGAGAGTCTTGGGTTTTTTTATAGATAAGTTGTCTAAAGCTGGCCATAGACGTAACAATTACGATCTTTCTCGGAAAAGATCTTTCCAAGAAAGATCGTTCGTTTCAACACACACGTGTAGAGATGAATCGTCAAATATACAGGTAGAAACAATAGAATTCTACTTGTATCTGCACTAACATTGGCCGATGTTCAGGGAGCTTTCAAAGGCATCTGATCAAAATTTTCAGTCCAGTCCGATCAATCAGCCGACCGATATCTTAATCTTCTGACGATATCGGTCTGCTCATTTCCCACCATACACGCACCGAATATCGAACAAAAATTTGTTTCGTACGATATTATCTGTGCGTCTATGGCCACCTTAATTCTGGGCAGTGTCATTCTGTATGAGGGTAGACTGTCCAGGTTGGGGTTGTTTTCTCTGGCCATGAGGCCCTAATTCATATACAATTTCAATAAATATTGGTATGACAGGTCAACCTCTAGACATTTTTGGGGCCTAAAAAATAATATGCTGTGGGGCTCAGTAATGTAAAGATTGGCTGGACTTTCAGTCAATCATGCAGCAATTTCTCCAGTTTCAGACCTCTAAAATTCCAGAAACAGACAGGACTGATCTTAGCGGTATACTATCTAAACACTTCCTTGGCACTCCATTGGTATACATTTGCATTAATTCATTTTGAAGGAAAACAATTAATTTCCCCAATTCCTCTGTCCTATATACAGTAAAAGGAAATATTTGCATTCACTTGAATTTAGTTACATGCAGCGTCAGATTGGGGACTGCCAACTCATAACCCCCTCATAACCACGGGGCCTCAGTCCTCAGGGACCCCCTACTCAAGGGGCTGCAACCAGGACTGGACTGAGGATCAAAATAGGCCCTGGCATTTCTGGTACACAGAGGCCCAATCAGCTCACATAGAGGCCCAAACAGTCCCCACCAGCCCACTAAATACTGACTTTCTATGGGACCTTATAGCAGCCCATCTGGCATTTGCCCTAACCCACATATTGCCAGTCCGGGCCTGGCTGCAACCCCCCTTCTCCAACACATACCTGTTCCCTTGTGGCTGAAATCGGGGAGAGGTAAGGGAGAGTGCAATCACAGTGTCCCACCAGCCCAGTCTGACCCCGGTTACATGGTCTTTACAAACACATAACACACCCCATCAATGCAGTGCCCCTATAATGAATCCTAGACTCATTTACAAGCTTTGTATCTACTTCTGCTTCCTACAGTCTCTATTCATCATGCTGTGTAAAACATTGGAGAGAAACATCACCGGTGTTCAGCAAGTGGAAAGGAAAAGAGAAGCCCGAGAGCTGCAATGTGCTCCCATGGATCAGTGTCCATATTATTGGCTGCTTCACAATCACAAGTCACAGATAAATGAGGGTAAACAGATGTCTCCTGTAAGTAAATATTCCTGACAGTGAGCAGAGAACTTTCTTCCCAGATTAAACTACTGCTGCTGCTTCATAAATCGGTTGGATCTGGCGCCTCGTCTTTGTTACAAATGACAACTCCAACACACAGGAGCCCGAGGAGCCAACAAGCTTGAAGTGTGGGAAGCTCTTGCCCATAAGTGAATCCATCATGGGGCTGATTGTGTTGCATGTGCGCGTCCTCGCTTTGGAGGTAGAAAATAGTTCATCAGCGGATTCTTTTTCATTAGGCTTGTGGTGCAGTAAGTTCATGTTTATGTTTAGTATACAAAATACAGCATTTCTACCCTTATTCTATTTTTTACACTTTCCTTGCCCTTTAAGCAATCATTCACTTTATTTTGAGACATTTGACTCCAAAACCAAAGATCAAATCTTTGAAGGGGTGATTCACCTTTAAGGGAACTTTTATCATGTTCTAGAACAGCCAATTCTAAGCAGTTTTCCAACTGGTTTACATTTATTTTTTTATAGTTTGCCCTTTTCTTCTGACTCTTTGCTGCTTTCAAAAGGGCGTCGCTGACTCCATCTAAAAAACGAACACTCTGTAAGGCTACAAATGTATTGTTATTGTTACTTTTTATTACTGGGCCTCCTATTCTCCTATTTTATTACTGGCCCTCTTCTGTTCATATTCCAGTCTCCTATTCAAATCAGTTCATGGTTGCTAGGGTAATTTGCACCGTAGTTACCGGATTGCTTAAGATGCAAATTGAAGAGCTGCTGAATAAAAAGCTAAATAACTCAAAAACCTTCATGAATAAAAAATGAAAACCAATTGCAAATTGTCGCAGAATATAACTCTCTACATTATACTAAAAGTTAGCTATGAACAACTGCTTTAAATTCCTTCATATTTAATTTTATTTAACTGTATATATATATATATATATATATATATATATATATAGTGGCTTATCTTTCTTGTATGTTACTATGTTTCAAATGCTCACAATGCTCACTATGACACAGTATGTGGACACTGACACCTAATGGTAGAAAAGGGGAATTGCACGCCTGCAATGGACTGTTATCTGACACTTCTTTATATCCTTGAAAAAGGTTCCAAGGAGGGACCGAAAAGTGTGATTAATAAAAAGAAACGCTTTTTCACTTTAAAATACAGTGAGTGCTGATCCAAATTCATAAGTATATATATATATATATATATATATATACAGTCCGCACTGCGTGGGACATCACTTACATGCTGTGCGTAGGGGCGTATTTATGCCTAAGGCAGCATCGGACCTAAATACAGTTCTGCCCATGCATATAGATATTTTTGTATATTTCTATATATATTGTATAGATATTTATTTATCTTGGAATGTATATTCTATTCTGTGGTTGACTGGGTTGTGTGCCCTGCAGTAGCCGTGTGCTTGGGGTCAGGCCTCCCCCTGTTCATCCCCTATCTGGGTGCTGCTCTGCTAAATAATGCTTATGGCTTTTAATCTTGGAGGACAGATTTAATTTATTATCTATTGATCAAACATAAAATTTTAATCTAAAGTCACATCAGCTTGGCTGTAACTGGCACACAGATATAATCCAGGCCATTAATTAATATAATTTCTTATGCAAATCCTACTGGTACCCTATGCACTCATACAGCAAACATACAAATATTAGGTTTTCTAACAAATAATTATGTATTTTTTTAGCCGAAAGAAGGGAAAATATAATTTATCTGTCTATCTATCTATCTATCTATCTATCTATCTATCTATCTATCAGTTTGTTAAATTATTCATTTATTTGCACCCCTGAGAAAGAAATAGCTCCCAAATACAATATGCTGGCCTAGAGCGTCCTCATGTGGTGCAAAAGCCATTTGAGCACAAATGAAGGAAAACGCAAAATACAGAAAAGGATTACGTGAAAGATTCGGCCAAATACCTTACTGTATTTGTATATGTAAATTAGGAACGAGAAAGGAAAGAGGGAAAAAATGGGTTACGTCATTGTTTTGTGATGAAAAGTCACATGATCTTACTTATCACTCCTAATTTACATATGCAAATTAGGATCCAGATTCAATTCGGCCAGGCACAAGGATTCGACACAAGGATCCAAAACCTAATCCTGTTGAAGAAGGCTGAATCCCGTTCCTAATCCTGGATTCGGTGCATTCCAGGGCAAACAGGCATTCACACCCCAGTAATATTCCAATTCCCCTTTTCAGGCTAAGCCAACACTTTTCCCTTGTTCAGATACCCCACCTGAGGCCTTTTTTCTGGATGTCCCTTTCCAGGTTTACTCACCACCTCCTTGACTTGGCAGCCCAATGTATAAGCTCTATGCCCCTCTGGCCTACTCTGGATAGGAATTTCCAGTCCGTTCCTTCAGAATGTCCTTTTGCCTCTCTACCACTTCCATCCTAACTGGCTTAGCCTTGGCACATATCCCACTACCTCCTTGTTTGGGTCTCAGCTACCCGTACTAGCTGTTCCTGAAACTACCTGAAGTACCTTGTACTCCCACTGGGTGCCCTGTCACTGTCTAAATACAAGGTGAAAAGAATCTGGATGTGTCCTCTCCTTTTATTCCCTTCTTTCCCACTTCCCCCTCTAGTGGCTGGGGGAGGAACTGCACCTAAAAACAAAAGTTATCCTTTGCTGCCCTCCTGTGGTGAAATATTTTAATTTACAAATGTTTTTCAATCACCCAACATTTTATAACTTTTCATTTCACACTCAAATGTTCCACAGTTACATTTCCATCCAACACTCGATCACCATCTTACAAACTGACTTTCTATGGCACCTTATAGCAGCCCCTCTGGCATTTGCCAGAACCAACAGATTGCCAGTCTGGGCCTCAGTATGGGTCCTTTCTTGTCAGTGCCTGTTCTTCTATGTCTCGCGCTCTAGTGCAGCAGAGTTGTATCCTGATGTTTGGTGTTAAGTAGAATAAACTTGCAGAAAGTTGCAGATAATGTGCTGCCTATTTCTGAAGCCTTAATATCATATGCACAACACTGAAAGGCTGAATAGTGAACATAACAGGTATAATGCCCTCTTAGTTTGCTCAGAAGTCATATAAAACCCAACTCCTACCATAGAAATTCCACTGTACTGAACACTGAACAGCCCCTTTGCCTGTAATCAATCTACCCATTAAAGTGAAACAATCACACACATCTTTTGCGTTGCTGCTCAGTATAGAGACAAAGAAATGCCATTTGTGTGACTTCTGTGACTTCATATTGGTATCAAAAGGCTGTCTGAAGGTATTAGCATAACATTTAAGTATAAGGGACTGGTAAATTACTCTCCCAGTATTATTTAGCAGGTAGTCCCCTAGTGTATAGGCTCATAACTGGGTCCTAAAATACAGTTAGGAGAGGGACCTGTTTCCTTATACTGCTTTAAAGGATAAGTAAGCCTTAAAAAGAAGTGAATGTAAAATTGATGAGAGTGCTATACTAAGTAGTGATGGGCGAATCTACCAAGTTTCGCTTCGCCGAAAAATCTGCGAAAAAATTGGCGAAACGAGTCGCAGCATGTTTTTGACGCGTGTCGCGTCGTCTTCGACACGCGTCGCGTTGTTTTCGTCACATCAAAAACGACGCGCGACTCGTTTTTTTAGGCAAATTTTCGCTGGCTTTCCCGAATTTATTCGCCAGAGGCGAATCGCGGGATTTCGCCGTGAATTCTCCGCTGGCGAATAAATTCGCCCATCACTGATACTAAGCATTTTTGCACATTTCTTTTAATTCCAAGATATTAATGGTTACATGTAATAAACTCAAAGACTACCTCTGGGAGCACCTGGATAACACTTGGACTGGGAACTGACACTTTTATGATAGTGTCACACACTGTAACCTACAGCACTTTAATCCCCCAATTGTGTCTGTAAGTTACCCTCCCATTTAGACTGTAAGCCCTTCAGGGTAGGGTCCTCCTTCATTTGGTCTCCTTGACACTGAGCACTTAACCTGTATTTTAATTATATTTTATAGTTATGTGAATTGTGAAAGTGGTTGGCCTGGTGATTTTCTCGTTAGGAAAGATTTGATAAATGTTTCAAATTTTTTTCCTAAGCAGAAGAACATCAGAGCAGCCCCTTTCTTTCTCCTGAAAACTTCCTTGACTACTTGGTCGGAAAAATGACCAGCAGGTGGAGCTGCTGTAATAAAATCCATTGATGTTAACAGTACATGTATCCTTTAATATATATAATGAATGAACATTGCAAAAGTGCTTCGAATAGCACTCTCTGAAATTTTATTTTCACTTGTTTTTAAGGTTTACTTATCCTTTAAAAACATAAAAAAATGCAAATGTAATTTCAGATATCTGTATCTATCTGTCCCTTCTGCACTGGCCATGTTGGCATCTGAAGCAATGCAGTAAGTTCCCACAATGCCTTTCACACGTCTTGACAGATCTGTGGATCAGCTGGCTGCTGCTACACTTGTAAGGGAGTGGACCATGTTTTGTGCAAAACTGGTTGAAAATGTATGTATGGTTGTGTGTTTGGAAAATGTGGAAAAGTGTTGAAACTGTGAGTGAAATAATATGTTGAATGTAGTTTGGTGGAAATACCACTTGATGGCAGCAAAGGAAAAGGGATTCAGTGTAATATTTACCTCCACCACTAGAGGGAAATAGAGGGACTGGCTGTAGGTATAAAAGGAGGGGTTCTGTCCTGGGTGTGGTCTTTGGTTCCTGCAGGTACAGCTAGTAAATTGGTACCCCAACAAGTAGGCAGAGGTTTAGTAGCCATGGTTCTGCCACAAATGTGGTGAAGTGTGAGGGACAGTGTGGACAATCCAGGCCAGAGGTGAAGAAATCAAGCACTGGCAAGGTATCAAGCTGGCTGAAGGAGGGCGGTGGTACTTGTAGTACATGTAGTACTTACATCGACTGCTTTACGAGTAGGTGGTGCAAAGAAAATCCTTGGTTTTGGTTCGCCAGTCCTGTAATATGTGGGATTGTGCTTGGTAAATCTGTAATAAATGTCTTTGTTCAAGTTTCTCTGGTGTACTGCACCTTTAAGAGCTGGGCAGGGACCCTAAACACTAACAATTAGCAGCAAATTACTTTAAAGGGATTCTGTCATGATTTTTACTATATACTTGTTTATTTCTAAATGACACTGTATACACTGCAAATATTTCACTCTATAATATAAAATGTAATTCCTGAACCAGCAAGTGTATTCTTTAGTTGTAATATTGGTGTGTAGGTGCATCTCAGGTCATTTTGCCTGGTCATGTGATTTCAGAAAGAGCCAGCACTTTAGGATGGAACTGCTTTCTGGCAGGCTGTTGTTTTTCCTTCTCAATGTAACTGAATGTGTCTCAGTGGGACCTGGATTTTACTATTGAGTGTTGATCTTAGATCTACCAGGCAGCTGTTATCTTGTGTTAGGGAGCTGTTATCTGGTTACCTTATCATTGTTCTGTTGTTAGACTGCTGGGGGGGAGGGAGGGGGTGATATCACTCCAACTTGCAGTACAGCAGTAAAGAGTGACTGAAGTTTATCAGAGCACAAGTCACATGAATTGGGGCGGCTAAGAAACTGACAGTATGTCTAGCCCCATGTCAGATTTCAAAATTAAATACAAAAAAAAAATCTGTTTGTTTTGAGAAACTTTGAGAATTCTACTGGAGCAGCACTATTAACTGATGTGTTTTGAATTTTTTTTTTCCCATGACAGTATCCCTTTAAGAAATGTCTGTAAAAGTGCATGTATATGTGTTCATGCACTTTTACTAAATAAGCCCCAAGTGAATGAGCTCATGTGGAAAAAAACTTTAAACTTTAAACAAAAGCTCATAAAAAAATCCCTAAAACTTGAAATAAGTGAATGCAGAGATAAAAATGCAACTTTGTTTCTTGGTGCTTTCCTTCCACAGGCAAAAGCATATGTGCATATAAATAATGCTAGAGAAATAACGGAGTGAATAAAGGAGCTGGGTGTGAGCAATGTGAGAGCAAAGGGCAGGGGGTAAAGATGGGGAGGCAGAACCGTGTGTTTTACTGACTGCCTGGAAATTGAATCAAACCCAATCCCTGAGTCTGTTCTGCACAATTCTGCTTAATGTGTTAATCTGAGCATCTGAATCCCATTCTGACCTATAGGATGGTTTGACCTGTGTCCTTCCAGCTTCTCTTTCTTCAAGGTCCCTATCAGCCAAAGTGGTATAGTCCTTACAAAATAACCTTATCAGTTGTATTAACACTACCCACTTCCCTAAATGCCAAAGTTTAGGGGGACTTCATGTACCCCACTTCAATCTGCCCCAACCAGTTATGCCCAGACATGGCCCTGATTTCAAGTGGACAAATACAAGAGATCCTCTGCACTCAAACATGCCTTACCCTTTAAACCAAACAGGGATTATTTGTCCAACAATATACTGTTGCAATATATTTAAACTGGCCAACTATGTCAAAGAATGTCCTTAAAGGGGTTGTCCACCTTCAAACAACTAGTTGTTTTCAGATAGATCACCAGAAATAATGACTTTTTTCAATTACTTTCTATTTGTAACCGTTTTCCTAATATTGAAGTGTAAAGTGTCATTTTTCACCTTCTAAAGCAGCTCTGGGAGGGGGGGGTCGCCGACCCATCCAACTGTTCTAAACTGATACATTTAATGGATACATTTCTTATCTTTGTCCCTGCTGAGCAGAATCTCTGGGTTTCATTACAGGCAGCTGTTAGACTTGATACAATAGTTGCTAATACTCCAGAGATGCTGCTGAGAAATGTATCAATTAAATGTTGCAAAATTGTAATAGTTTAAAAAAAACTGCACCTGAATTATTGAGCTGTTAGACTCAAACACCAACATTCAAATTTACACTTAGATTTTGGAAAAACAGTAAAAGATAAATAATGGAAAGTAATTGAAAAACTCTTTATTTATGGAGAACAATCTGAAAACCCCCGAAAAGAAAAAAGTGTTTGGAAGGTGAACAACCCCTTTAATATAATGATAATGGGCTGAGTGCAGAGGATCTTGTATTTGTCTATGTGAATGTTGTGGTCACAGCCTCACTGCACCCCCGCTTAATGTTTTTACTAATTAGTGGTGAGCACAACTTTCCCTTGATTTCAAGTGCCCATAGTGCCTGTATCACTCTCACTTCCATTCTTCCATTGATGTGTGGGGGACTCTCACTCACAGCACAATCGATTGATCATTTCAGGGACAGCATCTGTTTATCCCTTAGTCTATCCACTCAGTATACTCATATAAGTAAACAGATATAGGACCTGTTATCCAGAATGCTTGGGATCTTGGAGTTTATGGATAATGGATCCAGGGGCATAAGTAAGTAAGTAAGTAAGCAGACCCTGCAGCTGCAGGGAGTCAGGAGGTATAGGGGCCCAGTAATATCTAGCTACCCCACTGAACGGATCTTTCTGTAATTGGATCTCCATGCCTTGAGGCTGCTAAAAATATTTTTTAAAACTCAATAGGCTGGTTTTGCTTCCAGTAAGGACTAATTATATCTTAGTTGGGGTCAAGTACAAGCCACTGTTTTATTATTACACAGAAAAAGGAAATGATTTTTAAAAATTTGGATTATTTTATTATAATGGAGTCTATGGGAGACAGCCTATTTATTCCGTAATTCAGAGCTTTCTGGATAACATGGTTTCCAGATAACCGATTACATAGATTTGCTTTAATGATAATATTAGAAATGAATGAAACATTCAAGATTCGCGTGTAGTTCTATTTGTTGGAATTATAGGTTACGTAGTTGAACTACCTCTTTAAATGAGATAGTCATGGGATTTTTTTTTTCTCAAAATGCATCATTTAATAGTGCTGCTCCAGCAGAAAAGAGCAAAACAGATTTTTTTATATTTCATTTTGAAATCTGACATGGGGCTAGACAAATTGTCAGTTTCCCAGTTGCCCCAAGTCATGTGACTTGTGCTCTGATAAACTTCAGTCACTCTTTACTGCTGTACTGCAAGTTGGAGTGATATCAACCCCCCCCCCCCCAGAAGCATAACAACATAATAATGGGAAGGTAACCAGATAACAACTCCCTAACACAAGATAACAGCTGCCTGGTAGATCTAAGAACAGTACTCAATTGTAAAAACCCATGTCCCACTGCGTAATATTCAGTTACATTGAGAAGGAAAAACAACAGCCTGCCAGAAAGCAGTTCCCGTCTAAAGTGCTGGCACAAGTCACATGACCAGGGGCAGCTGGGAAATTGACAATATGTCTAGCCCCATGTCAGATTTCAAAATTGAATATAAAAAAATCTGTTTGCTCTTTTGAGAAATTGATTTCAGTGCAGAATTCTGTTGGAGCAGCACTCTTAACTCATGTGCCTTGAAAAAAACATTTTCCCATGACAGTATCCCTTTCAGGAATTCATCTGGTCAGGCTTTTTGGAGCAAAAACATGAATTCTTTGTTGAAAATAAAACTTGAATTTTTCGTATTCAGATGCTGAAAAAAGCCAGAATCCAAAAAAACCTCCATCTCAGACCTGTCATGTATAAGTCAATAGCAGAGGTCCCTATCACAAATTGAAGATATTGCGGTCTGCGCTGGCTATAGCCCGATAATCTCAAAAATGTAGGGTTTTTGGGCAAAACCCCGAAAAGTTGAGAGATTCAGGAAAAAAGTCAATGATTAGGGTTTCCAATTGTTTTTATGAAGTTTTTGGCTGATCGTATTAATATGAGTTATTTTAATGATAAATAAGGCAAACCAGAGGATGGGAGTTTGGTCAAGCTGTTCTTATTTAAAATATGAGGGAAAAAAACTGATTTTAGTAAATAACCCAGAAAATAGCACTTTTTTTTAATAGTTTTTATTTATTTGCCATCTCTTGACTCTTTCCAGTTTTTAAATGGGGGTCCCCATCTAAAAACAAATGCTATGAAAGGCTCCAAATGTATTGTTATTGCTTCTTTTTATTAATTATATTTCTATCCAGGCCTCTCCTATTCATATTCCAGTCTCTCATTCAAATCGATGCACGGTTGCTAGGGTTATTTGAATCTTAGCAACCAGATTGCTGAAATTGCAAATTGGAGAGCTGCTGAATAAAAAGCGAAATAACTGAAAAACCACAAATAATAAAAAATGAAAACCAATTGCAAATTGTCTCAGAATATCACTCCCTACATCATACTAAAGGTTAACTCAGAGGTAGGGTGATTAAACTCCTTCAATAACAATGACATTTGGGGGAGTAGCATGCCTGATTTAGTGGAACCAATAATAACAACAGATGTACTTTGAAGCCCCACCCACCCAAAGAATCACAGAAAATGTTATAAATAGGAATATTAGGGAGTTTTCAATTTTTTGCTTCTGGGCCCATGTGTTTTCATTTTAGAATTATTACACTGGCATGGCAATGTCTGAGTTGAATACATTGATATGATGGGAGTTTCCTGCATTATTAACATTTTAAGTATTTTGAAATTTCTCCCTGAAAATGATAAAATATGAGCTATTTTTTGTAAATGAAAAAAATGTGTGATTTGTAACCGTATTAGCACTGGAATTTCTGTTTCCTTGTTTACATCCCTATAATCCTTTTAATGCCTTTGTCTTGGTTTTAGAGGATGCTGGAGAAGATTGCGATACAGGGGTCTTGGGAAAGTCGGGAAAAGATGGATTCAAGGGGCCCAAAGGTAACATGATTATTTAAATTTAAACACACAGAGCCACCTGTAGTTCTATGTTATCCACAAACACTAGGTGGCGCTTGCTGTCAGTAGTAGTGATGAGCGAATGTATTCGCCAGGTGCGAATTCACGGTGAATTCCCGCGATACGCTGCTGGTGAATAAATTCGCGAAACGACAGCGAAAATTCAGCTGCCGAAAATATGCTGGCATAAAAAAAATGCACAGCAAAAATGGTGCGCCGAAAATGACGTGTCGCGCGTCAAAAATGACATAACGCGGCAAAAAATGGAGACGCGCCTTGTTTCGTGAATTTTACGCCAATTCGCAAATTGCGCTGGAAACAGGATAGATTCGCCCATCACTAGTCAGTAGATATTGATGGGACAGAAGCATAATCAGCTCTCACCAAAGGGGGATGAGGACATGTTTAATAGTGTCCAGTACATCAATAATACACTAACTGACTGCAAAATGACACGTAAACCTTTAAAGGGGACATTTCATATAATCTTCATAATCATATATAGTAGTTACCTATCCCACAAATGTGTAATGATGCAGAAAAAAAAAGGTTTTGAAAG
>CM044441.1:143467114-143484391 GCA_024363595.1 Xenopus borealis
CATAAGGCAATTGGTGGGTAGTCAGCATAAAGCTGTCCAGTTTCTTACTACATGTAAGATTACTCCTCAGTGCTTTAACAAGAGGGCACATCATTATTTGCTTAAAGGGGTGGTTCACCTTTAGGTTAACTTTTAGTATGTTATAGAATGGTTAATAAGCAACCTCAGCTGGCCTTCATTTTTATTATAGTTTTTGCTAGGGATGCACCAAATCCACTATTATGGATTCAGCCAAACACCCAAATCCTTTGCAATGATTAAGTCAAATACCGAACCGAATCAGTATCCTAATTTACATACTTCCTTGTTTTGTGACAAAAAGTCAAATTATTTCCATCCCAGCCCCTAATTTGCATATGCAAATTAAGAATCAGATTCGATTCAGCCGGGGAAATGAATTCGGCCAAACCCTGCTGAAAAAGGCTAAATCCCAAACTTGGATTCGGTGTATCCCTAGATTTTGCATTATTTGCCTTCGACTTCTGACTTCAAAATTGTTATTATTACTTTTTAGTTTTCATCTTTCTGTTCATTCCCTCTCCTATTCATATTCCAGTCTCTTCTTCAAATCATGACAATCCAATTTACTGCAGCACACTGGAATGCTTTTCAGCAAGTAATTTTTTTATTGGCTTGATAAAGGGTCCTGTGAGGCCCGAAACGTTGCCACTTTTTTTGTCTGCACATATGTGTTGAGCCAATAAAAAAATTACTTGCTGAAAAGCATTGCAGTGTGCTGCAGTAATTTGGATTGTCTTACTGTAGGGACAGACAGGGAGATTCGGGGAGATTCTGTCGCCTGGCGTTTTTAGCAGACGACAATCTCCCCGAATTTCCTTCTCCCTGTCTGCCGCTAGTAAAAGGGACAAAGCGCCAGCGCCTGTGCACAAGCTGCGCGGCGATTCCCGGAATCGCCCGAAGTTTCCTCATGAGGTATCTTCGGGCGATTCCGGAAATCGTCGCGCAGCGTGTGCACAGGCGCTGGCGCTTTGTCACTTATACTAGCGGCAGACAGGGAGAAGGAAATTCGGGGAGATTGTCGCCTGCTAAAAACGCCAGGCGACAGAATCTCCCCGAATCTCCCTGTCTGTCCCTACCCTTAAAGTTTGCATGACCCGTACATGGCACCTGATCCAAAAGGGATTCACGCAAGAGGTTTGGAGGTTTGTGTGGAATTCTTCTTCAAATCAAATCATAGTTTGTAGGGTAATTTGGACCCCAGCAACTAGATTTGCTTAAAATGGAAAACCTGAGAGCTGCTGAATCAAAAGCTAAATAACTCAAAAACCAAGAATGATTAAAAATGAAAACCACTTGCAAATTGTCTCAGAATATCAGTCTATACATATTAAAAGTTAGTTGAAAGATGAACAACCTTTTAAAGGACCCAACAAACATGCTCCCAATCACGCCAATTCACTGATATTTCTGCTTCTAAATACTCCTGCTTATCTAATACTGATTATAGGACTATACATTTGCCTCTTCCTTTTGTAGTTTCTTTTTTTGTGGTAGAAATGTAGTTGTTTGTACCCACATTCCCCCAAGGTCCCTGTAGTGGTCACAACTTCAACAATTATTATTTCCTGCATTGATCTCCTTTATCTGCTACCGGCTGTATTTGTATTATGCAAATTGTACATTTATCTACACACCCTAAGGCAGCTTCCAGCACAGTTCATTCGTTCTTTTATACAAAACACTTGCAGCCAATGTGCCAGATTATTAGAGGGAACATTATGCCTTTTATGAGATTGACTCTCTGCAATTTTTTCACAAATACATACTGATTTGAAAGTTTTTTTTGTAAAAATAATTATTAATGTCTGTCTTTGCTATTCCCTGCACTGCTGTTCTGACTTGCAGTAGTTTATTTCCCTCCAGCAGAGACTACATTTCCCCACTATGTATTGCATGTTCTGCGATGAGCTCAGAATGGAGAAAGGAAGAAACTTGTGTTCTGTTTTTAGTGATATTTGTCATTTGAAAACAATTGCTTCACCCCACCCGTCTATTCATGTCAAATGTTTAAACAAGGTGTATCCTGGTGTTTTGAAAGAGCAAATGTCACAATGGGCTTGAATCTGGCACTTTTACTGTGATGTAGAGCTAAAAACAAATTTAAACAGCTTCAGAACAGCCATTTATATGGGCTTGGTTTTGGCGATTTGCATTTTTCTTATCGTAACAGCTGGGAGGCACTTGACTGAGTGAATCGTTGACGTCCAGCCAACCAAAGAAAGCAGCAGCCCAACCTGTATTCTGCAACTGTCAACTAATTTGGATAGGCTGCCCTATAAATATATATATATAGCACTATACTGTATATATAAACTAAAGGTCAGTTTCTGAAAAGTGTAGTTCAGGGTACGAGGGAAATAGTGGAAGAGATTCCATAAAAGATAAGAATATATATAGATTTTACAGTCAGACAATGTTCATTGTATTGCTGCTTTTTATACTTATGAGAAATGCTGAACAACAACTGAAATGCAACAACAGAAATGTGCGTCCGGGTGGGAGCATCTGATCTAATGTCTAAACAAATGAGAAAACATACTTGATTTCAGCTCAGACCACATTCATGTGCCTTGGTAGCTTAGAATCTGCGAAGGTGCATAACTCATGAAAAGCGTCCTTAATGGAAGCCTAGGTGCAGTGCTGCTCTTTAGAAACACCCCTCCCTGCTGCCTTTGGAACATACTGAAGGACCATAAAAATGAACTGTAGGTTTTTATAGAGCGTTATCTTTGTTAGTTCACCTGCTATGATTGCAAGTGCATGACAAACATATCTGTCAAACGATTCAAGAATTATGTGATCATGTGTCCTTTAACCTTGTATTCTACAGTATTCTCCATGTGCACTGTGCTGCTTTGGGTGCGTTGGCAACAAGGCACCCAAGCAGTGTATTATGCATGCACTCCACCCTCGAAAAGGGGTCGTGCCGAAGGAGTTATCTTCTGGGCACAACTTTTTAACTTACCGGCAGGGGGTCCACAGGGAGCCCTGTAATTATTGGCACTGCTCTGAGCTTTCACACCTCTCCAACTCCGATAATATCAGTAAGTGAATTAACTTTTCCAATCAGGAGGCAATAAAAGTCAAAAAGTCTTGTGTAAAATATCTCACTCTGCTGAGAAAGTCCAATCAGTTGTGCTCATCAACAGAGAGTAGATTTAACATAAATTACTTTTTGGTTTGCACAAAAAGTTTAGGTAACCATATCCCTCAAGAGCTAGCATTTTTCTTCTACATCGACTTTAATCAAATGTACGTTATTGTTGGAGCTCTGCAAAGCTTCAGAGATAACTCCATGTCACCAATGCAGAGGTATCAGTGTGGCTTCTATTCTATAGATAGTTATTCTTTCAAATCTCTCATTTTAAATACCCCCCTTTTTCCTTTTTTATTAATTATAATTTTTTTTACTTCAGTAGGGGGTCCATGATCCGGAAACCTGTTATCTAAAATGCTCAGAACTGCGGAAAGGCCGTCTCCCATAAACTAAGATATAATTAATCCTTTTAGGAAGCAGGGCCATATTTACATATGGCCCCTAGACCCACTGCAAATTCGCAAATTTTCATCATCAGGACCAGAGCAATGGGGATTGGTGCATGGGAAATTTTAAAAAATGTATCTTCTGTGTATCCCCCAGTGTTTTCTGAACCAATGTGAGTGTGGCTGGGCAGCATGTAGCTCCCTAAAATCCTGCCACCCCAGGCCCAGATCCGGGCCTAATTGGAAGCAAAATGACGCTATTGGGTTTTCTAGTAGAACTAAGGTATGAAGATACAAATTATGGAAAGATCTGTTATCTAGAAAATCCCAGGTCCCAAGAATTTTGAATAACAGGTCTCATACCTGTACTGGGTAGCAAGACCTACAGGGATGGACATTGAGGGGAAAGGGTCATGAATTAGAATTGTCTTGCCTTCTTGTTCTTATCTCTTCTGCATATTATAATAATGCAATATACAATACTGAAAATGTAAAAACCATAAATGCCATAAACACAGCAGTTGAATCTCGTGATAAAACACAGTTTAATAGGTTTGTTTGCCTCTGGAGAAGACAAAGAGTACAGTTTAATGAGCGTGTCTGTTTCAAGAAATGTCTTGTTTTACTTACTGCACAATTGGAGTGACACTCTCTTCCTCATATGTTCTATGGTATGTGCCTTGAGATCAAATGGACCCTTGTTTCAGGCCCTTTGCCTTGTCTACCCATTCGTCTTTCCTTGAGCCTTTTCTGTGTTTTTCCAGCCTTTTTACTGTATCCTGTCTTGATCCAACATCATTCCTGTGCCTCGCCCTCTTACTTTGTCTTGTCCCCAATTTATGCTCAAATTTACTGGAGAGAATTGCCTGTCTTATACTTTGATGTAATAATTTTTTCAAACAGCAACCAAGCAATAATACACACCATATTACTGTCTATAATCCAAGGGTGTCACTATCTCAGTTTCCATATTATAAATCAAAAATCACCATAGGACTTATACCCTGGAAGCTAAACAATATGCTATAATGATAATAATAGATTTGCAGATATTGACAATATTTATTAGTCAACTGTGCCAACATATAAATATATATATATTATAAACACGTTAAAATCCAAAACCCCTTATAGGAGGAGGAGCCCTTCCCTCCCAAAATACAAGCAATATTTTTGATAATGTTAACACACAGGCAAAAGATATGGATTATAAACAGTACTGAGCCAGACAATTCACCAGAACTCCTTACAGAAATGATCGCTCCTGTTTATATGTAGAATGTAAAGTTGTTAAGAAGATCCAAAAGGTGATACCACCACCACTACACCATTAACTCTATATGGCTTTGAAACTTGTGTATAGTTTATCACTGATAAGTATTTGATATGTGAATAAGTGCCAAAAGATATGGGGTGTGTCAATATCTCACGTTTTTGCAGTAATATTGGTATCCAAAATGCTAATTGTGAAGTCAACGGCTGGTCCATGGATTCACTAGCATGTGATTTGTAGTCTTATACTTTGCCTTGTTCAAACCTAGTTCTTAATAACCTACTTCTGGCCTTTTCATGATCCGTGTTTAGATTGTTCCAGTTGGATCTACATTTTAACTGCCTCATGCTTGAATGTGTTCCACTATCCAGAGACCCTTTCTGCTCCTATAGCTCTCTTGTTCAAATCCTCTATCTGTGTATACTGGCACATCCCAATATTTATGTCCATGGGGCAATCCAATAGCTGCATGGTATTGATCTTTAGCAAAGGGATTCTTTTCTCTTCCTCTTTACCTACCCTTCATTTAATGAATGTATATTTCACAGAACATGGTATAAAATGACATTTAGGGGCAGATTTACTAAATTCACATGAAGAATTTGAAGTTCGATAGAATTTCAAAAAGATTTGAATTCGAATCTTCAAATATGCAAATTAGGCAAATTCGACCATCGAATATTCGAATTTGAATATTCGAATAAAATTTATCCGAATATCCAACTATTCGATGGTCGAAGTACTTCCCCTTTAAATTTTTTATTTAACCACCTAGTTCGCCAGATCAAAGCTACCGAATTGGGTATCATTATTTTTGATTGAATAAAAAAAAATTCGATCGATCGAAAAGATTGTTCCTATTCGATCGTTCGACCAATCGAATTGCGGTAAAATCCTTCGAATTCGAATATAGTCGAAGGATTTTACTTCCCTAACTATTCCCATGGTGAAATTTTTTTCAGTTCGAAATTCAACCAAAAGTAAATCTGCCCCCCTTAATGTAAAACATCAACATATAAAATGCAGAGCCTAGCTAGCAGGTTTACAGCTTGTTTAGGAAAAAAAACATGTTTAGCTTTGTTGTTTTAACTAAAACTTGTACTTATTTGTAGCTTTTAGTTTCCTGTTTATTTACAAACTTGCCATAAATACCTCTTGTTTGCTGCAAAATTCTGCAAGCCCCCACCCTAAACAAATCTCCATCAAAGCGTAACCTTGCACAATTAGTCAATTAACATAAAAAACATGTTGCCAACCCTGACTGGTTCAACAAAGAAAGCAAATATACCCTAAAATTTAATACAAGGGAAGAAATGTAAATAGTGTGCTTACATATCCAGGGTCAAGGTGGGACGAGAGAATAATGAATTAATGGAGGTTATTCCAATGCAACAGCGGCTATGTATAAAGGACTGTACACAAATTGACAAGGTTGGGCATAAATAGCAGGGAGTTTATAGAGAATTAAATGAGTAAAAATAGGAAATGCTCAAATGATCAATTCCTGTACAGTTCAACCCCAAGGATAATGTAGAATCCCCTTTATATCCCAACAGAATGTTCTAGTATACAATTGGCTTCTTCACCAAAAACCTAATTTTTTGGACAGTGAAAGACATTTGCCTCCCAAAGGATTATGATGTGATATTATGTATAATACTTTGCTTTGAAACATGCAGTTTTTTTACACTGCTAAATAACAGAATACCTGCAGTTTGAAACTACTACTTTGATGCTGTTTATTCTTTTTCTACATGATTTATCCTGATTACTTTGGGAGTGTTACACAGACTCCTGGATTTTACAGCTGTACAAATTTTGAAGGAATATGTTTGAACCGGCATTTCATTTTCCTTCATATATATATATATGATATATAAAGCACATAACAATGATGCAAGTATTTACATTTTAAAGACTTTTAAGAATATTTTTTTCTGCGTTCAAAAACACTAAATTCATTTAATTAATTTTTTCGGCAGATATTCGGGGCACTTGTTTGGATCTTAGTGGCGGCCTCAAATGTCCCGGTCCCTGTCGTTCAAGGATGGGTCATGTTTGTGTCGGTGACTGCATTTACCTGTTCACTCCTTCTGCTCTTGGTTTTCCTCACTGGCTTTGTCCATACGATTCAGGCCAACTGGAACTTTGTGGTAAGTGTTTTTTTTTTTATTCATTTGCATTCCAGTTATAATTTAGAATACCATTTTTATATATATACTATCTTTCTCTAACCATGGATGTCTTTTTTTTCTACTCTTATATGGGTTCCTGGTTCTTACCTTACAAGTCTATAGGCACAGTTTCAGTGTCACACATAATCAAGTATTTGTATCCATTGTTATTCCACTTTTTGGTTATTATGAGAAATGCCCAACAGTAAGGGATCCATGATATTGTACAATAAAAAAAAAACTATTAAAATCCCTTTGTGCTGAAGATGCAATAGTGAAAGCCAATCCTTAAGAATTGTATTACCCAAACCCAAGATCCATCTTTCTAAACATGTCAGAACCTTTCTATTTGGCTCCGTGTTGTGCTTCTTGAGCTCTCTGGATCTCACTTAAAAAAACTCGACAAACTTACACCTGGGCAGTAACCCACAGCAACTTATTCATTTTATATTTAGATTTCATATGTATTGGAAAATGTATCCTGACACTTGCCCACTTTTTACAGTCTAAAGGTGGCCGTACACAGAGAGATCCGCTTGTTTGGCGATGTTGCCAAATGGACAGATCTCTCCCCAATATGCCCACCTTGACGTGGGCTAAATCAGACTGATCTGATTGTCTGCCCTAGGGCCAACCATCAGATCATAATGCAGGAGTACAAGTGGTCAGATCGCGGGACTGTATCAATGAACAGATGTGGTTGGTGTTCCAATGGGATTTTAAGCCGTTCCAGACTTTTGGCCAGATATCATCAAGGAAGACCATTGAAGGCCCTGTACATGGGCCAAAAAGATGCCAACTCAGTCAGTCGGCAGCTTTTATCACCCCATGTATGGCCACCTTTAGCTACAGCTATTGCAATAAAAATTCTCTTTATTCAGTTGCATCCCAAAAGTACCAACATTCAGGCTTTTTTTTCCAAGGTGATAGTTATCTAACGGATCAGAAAGCAAGTCTATGATCTAGCCTTGTCCTCTTATTGTGTTCAGTACAGAATATTTTGTATTTCTACAGTTAAAACACTTCTGATTGTTTCATGTAAAGATGACAACAATACTCTGTGCCTTGTTGGCTTAATTTTGCCTTAAATATTTCCTTTTATTTAGCCACTGAAGAACACCATGTTTGTTTTAGCAATGGCCATGAGGGAAATTAGCTTTTTCTCCAGTGATTTAAAACTTATGTGCAACTTTGGCACATGATGGGGCATTCAAGATGTGTAAGGGCTATGGCACATTCGACCTTGTGTTCCCAGCTGACATTGGAAAGAAAACTGTACAGATCTATTACCACCAGCATCAGAGTGGGGGGTCCAGGACCCCTCAGGCCCCCTGTCCCAGTCACAACACCCCTTCATCTTCCTGGACTTCCCTCCAGCCACAACCCACTCCCGCCTCGCTTCTTCTTTTTGTGGCCCAATCAGGGCCAGGGGCAGTGCTCAGGGTTTCCGACCAGGAAGTGGGTCTGAGTCAGCAGGGCCTACAAAGGCTGGGGCCCACCAGTTTTTTTCCCAGTGTCCTGTTGCGCTTTCTACTCAATATTATTATGAATGTGACAGGTGGAGGAGGGGGTTCTGTCTGCCACTTTGCTGTTGGATGGCAGCTGCAGACAAACAGCCCCATGTGCCATAGCCCTAAGAATAAAAATAAAAGTTATCAAAATAGTTAGTATTCATTATTCTTGATAAGCTAAATTCAGGCCCTGAAACACATTTTCTTTGTTTCCAGATAAGTGAAAGACACATCTCCCAATTTGTAAGGACTTTACTCTTAAAATATAAAATACAGTACGTACTTGTCATTGTGTAACCATCTGTAAGGAAGCATAATACTGATACACTTACACCCCTTGAAACAAGCACACTCCCCATACATACCCACACACTATAGAACTGTAATTTATTCAGATAATTATAGTGTTGTCCCAAGTCACAGAGATGTAAAGGTGTTATTGTGTAATCAATTCAATATCCGTAGAGTTTACTTTTACTATGGGGCCTGGAGCTAAATCTTAAAGGGACACAATTATTTCACTGATTATTTCCTTTTTAATCAAATACATACCTTAATTATATTAATATTTTTTAACAGATTCTGCGTTAGGCAGATAAAGTTTTCTCCTAAAAACCTTGGAAATGATATTGCTGCAAATACTCCAGAACACAATTAAAACACGCATTTTTATGACTACACTATGAAATAGCAACAATACCATGGAGCAGAACATGTCCGTAGACTCTTTGCCTTTCAGTGTTATGGGTAAGCAACATGATAAGCAGAAGGGCCCATTAGCTCCACCCTGTGACTTTATCTAATTACTCTTAAGCTAATTATTAACCAGGGCAGGGCTTTGGAATTGAATAGCAATGAAATAAACCACCCCCATCGTAAGCAGCAGTTCATAAAAAGAAAGATGTGACTTAGTTGCCCACATTGTAGAATATAAACAATTCTGAAATAATTGTGTCCTCAGTATGGCTTCCTAGGCTATAATAAATTCCCCATGGTGTTTAATTTTTGGGAAGAAGTAGAGTAAGTGTTCAGAATTCAATACCTGCACAACAGTTTTGGGGGTTTTACTACTGTACATCAGTAGTAACAACAACTTTGGCTACAAACAGTTTACAAGGACAAATTGTATGTGATTAGCCAATGCTTCCACTAGTCAAAGCAAAATCAGTTGACAAAAAAGTTTTTCTCCAACATGCCTGATTCAGAAAAGAATATAATCAGTGTATTTCAAGTTGATTCAGGCCACAGAGCTGAACATATTGTCAAATAATGTTGCCCTTGAATGGTAAGTTCATCTTGGAGACCTTTACCCTATTGCGCAATGTGATCACCATGGTGGTGTCAGTTCTTAAATGTCAAATTAAGCAAGTCACTGCCAGGTAGGGATGATTTGCTTAAGCAAGCTACATAAAGGTTCAACCTAGATCCTAACTGCTTATATAGTATTTAAATAGATTAATGGTTCCATTTTACACCTATTTATAATATATATATATATATATATATATATATATATATATATATATATGTGATATTTAATATTTCATGATATTGAGTCTCCCAGTGTCAGAAAATATCACAGGAGGTAGGCTGGCAGGTAGGAGCCTACTGTATATGCTGTCTAACCAAGGGTATACATGTTGTTGGCCTGATGAAAAGCAGTTTAATGATGAAAACACACAAAACAACAGATATGCTGCAGAAGTGCAACAAATGGCAAATCTGATACCAACCCAGTGGTTATGTCAGGTGGCAACCAATAACAACTCATTTGGCACACAAGGGGTCAGGGCAGGCAGCAAACAAGATCAAGTCTGTGTATCAGGCAGTGGTCAATTCAAGTAGAAAATAGAGCAAGTCCATGTATTAGGTTGTGGTTGAGGCAGGCATTAAGTCCATTGAGTGGGTGAGATTAAACCAGGACATCAAAGAATTGAGGACAAGGGTACAGGACTGGAGCAAGAACAAGGTAAGAGGATCACAGAACTACATTTGATTATCCCGCATAGAGGCAGGAGGAAATGCTTACACAGGCCCTTATTGGTGTAATTTTGCAGTTAAATTACCTGCCACAAGTGGTGTCACTTCATATGCACAGGGGTTGGTTTAGTATATAGGAGCCAGTACTACCTTGTCTTAGATTTCTTAGCTACACTATTCCTGTGAATGGATAGGATGTGTATATCTTGTCACTATCTGCAGGCATTTCCTCTTTCCCTCGTCACATCTTTACCTTTAATAACCAAGTTTTGTGGACAGTGTATATTCATCTCTCTGTCTAATTGCGCAATGAGTAATTCTGATCATTAGTGGCAGCCATATGGACGTTGTTGAGCTGTGGAGCCTCCACTGTACAGCTTTTTTGGTGGTGCTCAGAGCTGGAAGGTGCCTTTTCTAATTAGTGGTTTGAGCCCTGCAATGATGTAAAATATCCTTGCCTCACAAGGGAGGGTGTTGTCTCAGACAGACAGATCATTGGCATGGCGTCAGAACTGTCTGCTTAGGAGAAGCTTGAGTGGGATGATTTTAGTATTCCCAGCCGCACCTCTTGGCTTGGGCTTTTTTCTTTGTAGTATTTCAAGTGTGACTCATATGTTCTTATAGGAGCACTGTTCCAATGTATACACGTGGCCTTGATGGACCCTCTAAGGTATTGATAGGGCTCAAGCCTACACACTATGCATGTGAACACCTGCCTGTCCAACATCTCCTTCTTGATTGTTAGTTTGATTCATAAGCAAGAGGTTGGGGACTGCTGTTGGGGATCAGGCTCTCATTTGCATTCCACATCATCCCACATTAGGTTGATGTTAGGGCTCTGTGCGGGCAAGTCAATTTCTATCACAATCATCTCAGCAAACCCATTATGTATGTGCCTAACTTTGTGCATGGGACATTGTCATGCTAAAACAATAAATATCCTCCCCAAAACCTCCATAGCATGGGATTGTCAAGAATATCAATGTATAATATAGTAACACCAGAGTTTGCAAATATGGGTGTGACTTAGAGCGCAATTCCAATTAGAGGGTGTGACCACATAATTTTGGCCGTGTACTACACTTGGCTTACCACCAAGGACATACCTCTAGGACCACAAGGAAATAGTGGGGATGTGATTGACATACACACAATTTAAATGTGATCAGTCTGTTCAATGTTTTGTTGGCCCCTAAAAAAGTTTGTGCCCAATAATTTTTTTTCACTAAAGTGCATTGTGCTATGATGTAGTATATCAGATAAATGGTTCATCCCATGGAAAATGTTGCATTTTCTTAGCTAACGATTCAGTACCTTTTGTGACGATAAAGATTTCTCTAATAGATTTTATTTTTTCTATAAATATTAGTTTAGGATCTCAGGACAAGTAAAGTATAATTGACCTGGGCTAGTACTCATCTTTGGTAAGAAACGCTGAGGCTGGGTATGTCCTTCACTTTCCAGTTGTCCCTTGTAGTCAGGACATTAACCAATGAAGAAATTATTATATATTCTTAATAATGTCTTTGCTCACTAGACAACCCCCAAAGTGCAGTGTGACAGTCCATGTCTTCATGACCTCTGTTAGTTTCCTGCACAGGGATTATTATACAAAACAAAGACTTGATTAGAAAGATAGGTATTTCCTAGTATTTCCTTTAGGTTTATTCCCTTTAAGAAAGAAAGGTAGGCCAGCATATCATCAGAAGTAAGAGCAGAACATTTAGTTGTAGCAATAGGTTCAATAGAGGAGGTACCAACAGTAAGTTCCTCTCCAACCCCTTACCTTCAGGCTGATAGAACTAGGGGAGAGAGCAGGGTGTAAGTATTTATTCAATGTTTAATTGAACTGGTAGAGCAAGTTATTTACTCCCACTGTTGCTATCTCCTTTCCATATTATTCCATATTATTTTATCATATGTTTTGAAGGGCCAACTCTGAGTTCTGACAATGCACCAGTGTAATCTCTTCTCTTGAGCATTGGTTGCTGTTAAACAATTCTTCCCATATACGTTGTTCCATGGCTTAAGATCAGTACACAGTGACCTGCTTATCTGTGGCAGAAACAGTTATCATGCTTCCCTGATCATATCGGTTAAATATGCAAGACCGGGTTGGCCAGTTGTTGTCACAACCCAATATAAGTCAGATGACAGATGAATTAAGCATATAAAGTTGCCTGTGAATTGGTTGGTCTCTTGTTTCCATGGTAAGCTACCTCAACATTTCTTTATAACAGGGATCTCCAGCTGGAGAACCTGGAGAGGAACATTGCCCTTCAGAGAGATTTCAGTGCTGGTTTAGAGGAGTAGAACTTCACATTGAAATAATACTTTGTGCTATTCAAAGAAATCAGCAACACAGATCTTTGTGTGCTTCAAAAGTATCATATGCAATGAAGATTCGCTAAGGCTAAAACATTGGTTGTATAAGTGATGGTCTACAGGGACCTTGAAGAGGTAGTGGCTTCTGTAGAGGGCAATTTAAAGCATCAAATTGTGCTGAAATTTTATTGATTGCTACACGCAAAGGGGGGTGCAAGATCGGCCCGAACCGGACCAACCCGCGGGTTTCACTACCACCCATGTATCTGTGCACACATGGTAGTGAGAGGCTTGGAGACATATTAATAAAAAAATGTAACACTGGTGAGTTACTCTAGTACTGCTGGATAGTACTAGTAATTGATTAAATGCATTCAACAGTTGCAAAGGAAATTAGGCAAATCCAAAGTTTCAGACCCAAGATGAGCAGTACGGGGGCATCCATGTAACCTGAGCAGCAAATATTTCTGAACTCCATGTTTCTTGCTATTTTCCTACTTTGAGTCATACCCAAACTGAAGTAATTATTTCCTCTCAAGGTGAGACGATGATGTACTCTTATAAAGCATGGCTGTGTTTGTTTTTCAGGATCTCGCCTATCACTTAACCGCATTCGTATTCTATTTTGGAGCCTTTGTCCTTGAAGCTGCGGTGACATCTCTAGCCAATCTAATGCGGAAGGAAAAAACAACTGTTATAAACCTTGATAATCGCATGCTTGGGCTGAACGTAGCTGCAACGGTATGTATCTATAATGTGGAAAGTATTTTATACATAACAGACCTTGCTGGAATAACGAGTCCCATCTCTATTAGTTCTGGTACACTGCCTATAGCTCAATGATTTTGGATGCACCAAATCCTACTTTTCAGGGTTTGTCTGAATCCCTTAATCCAGGGGATTAAGGCCCAGGCAGAAATACAGGCTCAAAGTGTGTGCAACAATTTTCTAAAGTAACATTAGGTTTGTATTTGGTCAGCCACAATCTTGGATCCTGATAAAAATCGCTTGGCTTTGGCCAAATCCCAAACCAAATCTAGGATTCAGTGCATCCCTATCAAAGATATCTACTCTTCACTATATACTATGTATCCTTCCTTAAATTTGCATCATGATGACAAAGCTTCATCCTTACACATCCCTGTTGCCTGTTTTTAAAAAAATGATATACAAATATATTGCTTAATTATTCTTCATTAAATGCACATTAAGATGACATGGCTGCATCCTAAACATCTCTGTTGAATAATGTACACCTCACTGTTGTGAAATATAAGGACATTATAAGTCATTGAGGAGTCCCGTGACCATATAAAGGCACAAGGCCAAAGGCTGAGTGCTTTTCTACTGGTCATGGAACTCCTCTGTGATATATATATATATATATATATATATATATAATGTCCTTATATTTCCTTATATTTCACAGCAAGGGGTGCTATTACTATACCCACCATAGAGAGTTATATAATTATTAATATATATGTATTATTATTATATAATACACAAGTTTCATATGACAGAAATTACATGAGAGAAAGTACAGATTCTAACCAGGGCTGGATCTAGGGGTAGGCAGAATAGGCACACGACTAGGGTGTAACGGTTGGGAGCACTGGGTGGTAGTAGGCTGACTGTAGATCTGTGGCAGTGGGTTTCACTGGGTAAAAGCAAGGGGCATTCTAGGGTAATGGTGCTTGCCTCAGGTGCCAAAGTGGCTTGGCCTGGCACTAATTCTAACTGATGACATCCCTAAGCACCGTTTATATATTGTAAAATATAAGGCTAGCCACTGAGGAGTTCCATGGCCATAGAAAAGCAAGAGGCAGAAGGGGGTACTTTATTTATTACAATTTTAAGTGAGTCACGTGAGAGAAATGATATCACTAAGCTCTGATTATAACTGATGACATCACTAAGAGCCATTTATATGGATATAATTTACAGGATATTCATGGTTCTTGTATATTAGATAGTGAATAAAGTACCCCTCTTGTAAATTATAAGGATATTATAAGTTACCGTGGAGTTTCATGACCACTCACCATTTATAAGGATATAATTTACAAGATAATCATGGCTTTTGTGTGGCGGTTTTTGAACGGGATAGATAAATTTGCGAATTCACAAAACGAGTCGTGTCTCATGTTTTTACGCATCGTGTTGTTTTTGATGCGTGTTGCGACGCACATCAGTTTTATTTTTACGCCAGCGAATTTTCACTGGCATTTCACAAATTTATTCGCTGGCGGTGAATCGTGGGAATTCATCACTATTGATGAATAGAGCCAGACTAGGGGAACCCTCCCTCTGTGTCTCTCTCCCTCTTCCACCCCCCTCCATCTCCAGTCACACTCTTTCAGATTCTCTCTTCCATGCTCCCGCTTCATCTCCGGTCTTGCTCCTTTCTCTCTCCCTCTTTTGCCCCACCTCCACTCACACTCCCTTTGCCCCTCCCACCCACCGTCACTCTTTGGTTTTGTTTCACCTGCTGCTTCCAACCTCCATCTATCACTCTAATGACTCAATGTAATGTCTCGCTCACTCTGTCCCACCGTGCCAGGTCCCTCTCCAGTTTTCTGCCTTCTGCCTCTCCTACTCAAACATTCAAAATCAAATGCCTGTCAGTATTACTCACACTTCTGCTTCAACGCTTTGCCTCTGCTGCTCTCCTTTCTTCTTTGGTTTTGCTCCCATGCATGTGCACTGTCCACCCTCCAAAATATAGCAAATATGGTCAGGATGCCACAGAAGTCACAAGGACGAAAAATGCAGCTACAACACTGGTGCAGAGGTATAATAGGGAGACATATACTGTATATTGAAGAGCACAGAAGAATGAAGCAAATAGAAACCCTGTAGATTATAATGAATAATGCACCCTTGGCCTGCAGCCTCATGCTTTTATATAGTCACGTAACTCCTCGGTGACTTCTAATATCTTTATAGATTACGGTAGGGGGTGGATTATCCACTATATAATTTACAGGATATTCAAGGCGCTTGTGTATTTTATAGTGAAAAAGTACCCCCTATTGTAAAATATAAGGATTTTATAAGTCACTGAGGAGTTCCATGGCCATATACAGATCATGGAAATCAGAGGTTACTTCTAATATTGTCATATTTTCCAGCAAGGGGTACTTTATTTATTATAATACAGAAGTTTTAGGGAGTCATGACAAAAATCACTCGCCGTTTATTGATGACGTCACTAGTCACTGTTTATAGGGATAATTTACAGGATAGTCATGGCTTTTGTGTATTATAGGGATATTATTTACAGGACACTCCTATAAATTTGATGTTATGATGACGTAAGGCTGTAGATCCAGACTTCGGTGGAAGGAAATGAAAATAAAAAATATTTCAATACAAGGAGCTCTAGTTTTAGGTCTTCATGAAAACCTGAAGCAGATTTGCACAATCTTATTTCACCAAATATTTGCAGTAATTACGACCTCAAGGTGCTACTATTTCTGAATACTGCGTATTCTAATATTTAATTGTTCTACTACATCATTCCTTTTCTTCATTTTTCCATTGTTATTCCCCTATAGGTGCAAACTCTTTCAGCGCAACAGTTTTGCAAAATGGAAGGCCATTGAAGTGTTCTATAGATAAGCTTATACCATGTGATGTTGTTAGTATGGGAATGACAAAGTACTAAAACAAACAATTTATTGCTGTAATTACATTTCTACAATCCCGAGTGCTCATTGTATTGCTCTATAAAGTTAAGCAGGTTTTATCATTCCTTGAAGTCAAGGGCAACTGCAGGGTCAGGATTTCAGCAAATCTGACTAACCACCATAGTCATTAACTGGCCTAAACCTGCTCTTCTGCAGGTTCCCTCAATTATTTGGGAGATTGTATGAGCAGGCCAGGAGCTCAGATTGAGCAGTAATTGAGTGTCACCCATTGGGAATCAGGGAGAGAAACTGTATCCAGGAGAAAAAGATCCTGTTATCCAGGAAACCTGAGTTCCTTGACGTTTGTGTACAATGGTTGCTGGGGCAGCACTAAGCTGTATTACTTCCCTCATGTGTCCTCAGTACTGGGAGATAATGATTCATTATATTTATGGCTTCAAAATAAAAACAGATTGGAAACCTATAAAAGCAGTGTGTCGTTTAGAAATACTAAATCTAATCTGAGCACTCAAAAGTATCCCCTTCATCTTGACCATGAAATCAAAAAGTTCCTTAGGATCCCAATTATGGGCTGTGATTGGCTATTTGGTAGCCCCTATGGTAGCCTACAGAAGTGTCTGTCTGGCAGTACATCTGTTTTTTATACAACCAAAATTTGCCTGGAATTAGAAAATCAGCACCTGCTTTGAGGTCACTGGGAGCAACATCCAAGGGGTTAGTTTGCAACATGTTACTCACAAGCCACTGTTTGGGGATCACTGACATAGAGGATACTAAAAAGCTGCATTTTTGTTGCTATTTTTGGGTACAAAAAACTTTGCTCCATGTACTTAAAGGGATACTGTAATGGGAAAAAA
>CM044441.1:143572212-143582465 GCA_024363595.1 Xenopus borealis
TTCTTTCAACCCAAGGATGAAGGGGGATACTTCTACTTTGGTAAACTCTTTTTGCTTGTTAACACCATATAATGCTGTTACAAATAGTAATACACAATTTGTTTTGCCAGCCATGTATTAGTGGCAAAATTCAGCATTTTCCCATCTGAATTTTTTCATTAAATCATCAAAAATTGTCTGTCGCATTGAAGTTAAAAAAAGTCGCTAGAAAGAAAAACACCCCTTGACTTTAATGCATTTGGACAAAAAAGTCAACATAAGAAAAAACACCCATTGATTTGGAGGCTTTTGGAGTAAGAAAAATTGTCCCAAGCCTAAAAAATTGTAGCACATAAATTTTTTTTTTACTTTAATGCGTTTTCGCATTCCTATGGGAATCCCCCATAGGTTTTTTTTTCTAGGTTTTTTCATGAATTTCAATCGTACAATCAATCTCTTCAAAACATTTGAAGCGTTTGTTTTGTACGTTTTTTTCATGAAATCGAACGTTTTTTTACTATTTTTCGTAAAATCGTTCGATCATACGATTTTATTGAGAAATCATAAACCGGTAAAATCCTTTAAATTTGATGTCCGAATTTTTTGGATTTTACTTCAAATATCGTACCATAAGCCCTCGTAAATTTAGACATTAGTAAATCTGCTCCTAATTTCCCCAAAACAGGGTCTGGGGGACCTGGGGCCCACCATTCACGCATGTAATTCAAGTATTGGGAGAGGGGTCTGGCCCGCCGGGACCCGCCGTTTTTTCCCCGGCCTCACGCCGGGCCAGTCCGACCCTGTGTCAAAATGTTATCTAATGACCATATTCATACAGTTTAGGTAAATAAATGCATTGCTATCTAGCAATTGCTATTTAAAGTTATATAGGTCTATATAATTCTATAACATTGAAAGACAGAGCGTCCAATCACAAAGTGGCATGCATCCAAGTGGCCACATATAAACAAAGACAAATACATCAATCCAAGATCCACAGAGTCTCCTACATAATAAAAAAAAGAGACTAGATGGTGTACCAGGCAACTATAGTGTCTAAACTTAGAATCTGAAATATCCTGCTATGGATAAAGCAAACTATTTAACTTATATTATACAAATGCATATATCTATAATATAAATACATTATGATATCAATTAAAATTTCCTTACAATTGTGTGTCAGACCTTACTTTTTGATAATTTGGATATCATTGGATGGTCTATCTTGTAATGTGATTGGCCGTTATTTCTTTATATAGTTTGTATACAGTGTTCAAGGTTCACCTATGATTAAGTGCCCCTGGGTAGCACAGAATGCATAAGGCTATTTTTACAATTGTATTAAAGATGTAAAATAAATTTGACAGGCTAGCTGCTTCTAATTTCAAGTTGGTGGTCCAGATGAGTGCCAACCTATGTGCCCTTTGTTCTACTAAAACCAAATCTTTAAGGGGATACTGTCATGGTAAAACATGTTTTTTTTTCAAAACCCATCAGTTAGTAGTGCTGCTCAAGCAGACTTCTGCACTGAAATCAGTTTTTCAAAAGAGAAAACAGATTTTTATTTCTAATTTTGAAATCTTACCTAGGGCTAGACATATTGTCAGTTTCCCAGGTGCCCCCAGTCATGGGACTTGTGCTCTGATAAACTTCAGTCACTCTTTACTGCTGTACTGAAAGTTGGAGTGCTATCACCCCTCCCTCCCCCCTAGCAGGCTATCAGCAGCACAATGTTAACCAGATAACCAGATAACAGCTCCCTGGTAGATACAAGAACAGCACTCAACAGTAAAATGTGATCCCATTCATTTACCCTGAGTAGGAGAAACAACAGCCTGCCAGAAAGCAGTTCCATCCTAAAGTGCTGGCTCTTTCTGAAAGCACATGACCAGGCAAAATGACCTGAGTTGCACCTACACACCAATGTTACAACTATAAAAATATACACTTATACACTAGGTTAGGAATGATATTTTACATGGTAGAGTGAATTATTTGCAGTGTAAACAGTGTAATTTAGAAATAAAAACTGCACCATAAACTATTGTTTATATAAATAAGCTGATGCGTTATAATGAGGGCAGCCATGCAATGGAGAAAAAGCTCAGGTTACACAACAGATAAGCTTTGTAGAAGCTCTGTAGAACATAATGGTTTTATCTGTTATCCACTATTTAACCTGCGCCAATTCTCAATTTCGGTTCTCAATTTCGGCCATGGCTACACATCAGCTTGTTTATATGAAATATAGTAGTGTTTCTGAAGCAGTAGTGTTCTGAAGTTTTACAAGTGCAGGGCAACACTACATTAAATTGTCATTACTTTCAAACACTTTAATTTTTTGATGTTACTGTTCCTTGAACTTGATTTTCTGTTCCTCTAATTAACAAGTACAGTATGTGTGCAACACTTATAGGGCCAAATTCACTAAGATCCGAAAAATTGCCAGAGCAGGCTTCACTAGCGTTTGCCGCAGTTTGCCAGGCAAATTTTCGCCAGCGCTACGCAAATTCACAAAAGTGTGAAGAGCCATATGTTAGGAAATGTAGGGGTGAAGGAGGGTAACCCCCCCCCAAAAAAAACGATCTTTTTCAGACTATCACCCACAATGGTAAAACACGCCATAGCGTTTTTTTGGGACTTAGAAAAATTTTATATATTTTTTTCCTACTCCTATCTTTTCTATTGAACTTTGCCTGGTCTGAGCAGGCAAAGTGAAGTCTAGCGTAAGTGGTAATGTTCAGCAAAAAGTTGATCTTAGTGAATTTGAGTAATTACGTCCCTTCGTCAGTGCGCAAATTCGCCTGGCGTAAGGGTGCGAAGTTGCTCAAGTCTATCTACTTCGCTAGCGTAAATTCGCCAGAGCCGGTGTTAGTGAATTTGCGATGTTCTGAAATGACGTCACGCTGGCAAATTAGCGCTAGCGTTAGATGCTTCACGCTTTAGTGAATTTGCCCCATAGTGTTTTCTGCAACAGTTACCAACATGAGATGAGAATGTTTCATCTGGACAAAGTTAAGGAGAGAGAATAGATTTTCATTCAGCTACACTCTACATAGATCTTTGTGTTTGCTTTTCTAGGTGAACTTCCCCTGTCCCTTGCCGCTTGTACCAACCAGCCTGATATTGTGGACTATTTATCAGAGAATTATCATAATAAGGCAGATTTATGTCGTCAGGATTCACGTGGTAATACAGTTCTCCACGCCTTGGTTGCTATCGCAGATAATACGCCAGAAAACACCAAATTTGTCACTGAGATGTACGATCATTTGGTCATTAAATGTGCAAAGCTGTACAATGGCCGTAGCTTGGAGGCCATCCTCAACAATGATAATATGTCACCTCTCATGATGGCAGCCAAATTGGGAAAAACAGAGGTAAATGTGCAATGTGTGTGTGTCAGGGTCTAAACTGTGGCTCTTTAGGTGTTGTGTAACTGCAATTCCCCACGTCATATATGGAAAACAGTTGCAAAGCAATGGGATGACAGGCTCCCAACTGCATAATGCAAGGGCTTTAGTTCATATACACAACAGCTGAGAATGTTTATTGAGATAAAGAGCCTTTTTGCCGTATCCCACATGGTACAGTCACCTTCTTAATATTGTTCCAAGTCTCACCCAAAACTGATCACGCGCTGGCCAAAAATAAGTAAACCTTAAAAATAAGTGAATGTAAAATTGATGACAGTGCTATTCTGAGCACTTTTGGAATGTACATTCATTATTTATTTTTAATTCCAAGATATTAAAGGATACATGTACTGTTAACTTTGATGAATTTTGTTACAACATCACCACCTGCTGGCCATTTTCCGACTTGTCTGATCACCAAGTAGTCAAACAAGTTGTCAGGAGAAACACAGAGGGCTTGTCCGATGTTTTTCTGATTAGGAAAGATTTGAGAAAGGTCTGTATTTTTTTGTTGTAACAAAATTAAGTGATGTTATCAGTACACGAATCCTTTAATATCGTGGAATTAAAAATAAATATATAATGAATTTAAATAGCAAACTTTCAATTTTACATTGATTTATTTTTAAGGGTTACTTATCCTTTAACGTCCTGATCCCCCTAGTGGGCCTTCCATAGAGATTTAAAGCAGTGCTCTAGACACCTGATCAACTGTATCACAATTATCACTTATTACTTTTATTAAGAATCAATTTTACTCTGCACAACATGCATAGGTGTTTGGGGTCTGGAGAAGAGAAATATACAGTGAGAAAAACATAGTTTTGTTTCAGAATATTCTGTTTAGTAACACTGCTATTCTTTATTACCTTTTGGTTTTCTGCAGAATAGGCCCAATACCTACTTTTTAAAGCAATACTTGAGTGAGTATAGAGAGCAGGGGGGGCAGTATTCCATATACAATAGTCAGTTTAGGAAGACAAGCTGGGCAATACATAGATGGTCTTGACAAACTATATTCTAAACAATTATGGCCTTACTGCTATTCTGTAAACATACAGTGTCTTATGTATAAAAGGTCTGAACTATGAGTTGCTGTGTTTTGTTTCAGATGGGCATTCTCCTTTTAAGGCTAGGATTTCATTAACTGTGTTCCAGCCTTTTCTAGACAAATCTATTATTTGATGTATTAATCCCTATTACCATGTTTTTTTCTATGCATGGGACATAAAGAAGGCTATAAATGAGTATGATAATGATCCTATTATTAAGTACTAGCCATGAATGTAACGATGTACTGAAGCTTGGGCTTAGACATTTATCTTTCTAGTATCCTCTGTAATAATTTCTTGGGAAATCTGTAGTACTGCAGTAAAACATGACTGTCCATCTTTCTTAGATATTCCAACATATAATCCAGCTGGAAATAAAAGATGAAGATGCTCGACACCTCTCACGGAAGTTCCGGGATTGGACATATGGCCCTGTTTATTCTTCACTTTATGATTTGTCCAGGTTGGATACCTATGGGGAAGAGGTTTCCGTACTTGAAATACTGGTTTATAAGAGTACAGCTAAGGTCAGAGTCTGTAATACTTGTTCAGAAACAGATGTAAGAGGAAATTTACAGAGACCCCAGATACAAGTTCATGAACACAAATGGGTGCAGGGTGCGGGAGGAGGGTGCTTTTCCCATACTTGCTCCTCATTAATATAGTGTTGTATCACGAAATACAGAACACTGAATGTACTGCCCTTTGATGCAAAGTAAAACGGTTATTTCTTTGGCTAAATATTAGGCACCCACAATGATTGTAATCACTTATCTCGTACCCCGATACAGTGCTCCACTTAGCCAAAAACTACAGGTACCATGTAAATGATTACATTCAATGGGGCACCTAACATTTGACACCGCTCAGTGATTTACACCTTTCTTCTCCTTTAATGTTCTGCTTTGTAATCCTTTTATATCCAAAAACTGTACGTTGCTATGTTACTGTGTATGGGTTTTATCTTGACATGGTATGGTGGCTTGTCAATTTTATGATCATAATTTTGTAAGTAAAAAAACCCCTGTCTTTGTAAATACTGTAAATGCATTTGCCTAGATTACTTATGTGAGGAGACCAGGGAATGTGCATTGATCAATCTCTCTTCTTTTTCTCTATGTCTGTAGTTAATTTGGCCAGATCAAATCACTTCCATTGTATTTTAATATTTAGCCATGGAGTGCTCCCACAATTTTTCCTTTTTTGCATTTTGTATTGTAACAGATTTATTCTGTTCGGAAGTTTAGCAGCTATGCTGCAGGACAGGCTTCGATGTGCTTGTAGCACCCCCACACCCATCCCTTTAAATGATGGACCCATATCTTTGGAAATGGGTGTTGGTGTGGGCAGTCTTTCTCTCTAAGGGCAGGGGCACCCAGGCAGATTCGGGGAGATTTAGTCGCTTAGCGACAACCCCCTCTTCTTCGGGGCGGCAATCTCGCAGAACTGCCTTCCGCCTGCTAAAATGAAAAATCGCCTTCCACGACTTCCGAAGTCAGCCAAAGTTTCCTTGTGAGGCAACTTTGGGCGACTTCGGAAACTTGAGTGCTTAAGTGGGGTTTCTAATTATACTAGGTGGAAGGAAGGGGGAAGGCAGGGATATTGTCACCCAGAAGAAGAAGAAGCGATTAGTCTCCAAGCGACTAAATCTCCCTGAATCTGCCAACGTGCCCCTTCCCTAAAAAGCTGCAAGTGGGGGGAGGATTAATAGCATGGCCTTGGTTATCTATCTCCTTTGAAAGCTAATGACTATGGAAGGACTAAGCCCTATGATTGACACCAATGCCCAGGTCAGGAGACCTTTAATTCAGGTAATGCATTTATGACCAGAGGTAAATAGTTAGGGACCACCATATGGGTTTAACCTTGACGTGGTATGGGGGCTTATCAGTTTTATGATCATAATTTTGTACCTAAAAAAACCCTGTCTTTGTAAATAAATGCATCTGCCTAGATTACTTATGTAAAACGGGACCAGGGGATGTGCATTGATCATTCTCTTGTCTTTTTCTCTATGTCTGTAGTTAATTTGGCCAGATCAGTAGCACTTCCAGTGTAATTTAGTATTTAGCCATGGAGTGCTCCCACAACCTTTCCTTTTTGCATACTGTGTAAGTTGACATGCTATATTGTCTCAAATCCATTGGCAGGCTACTTTATTCAAATACATTATTTCAATGTATTTTGTTTATGCTCCCATTGCAGAACCGTCATGAGATGCTGGCAGTGGAGCCCATAAATGAACTATTAAAAGAGAAGTGGAAGAAGTTTGGTGCTGTTTCTTTCTATCTCAGTTTTACTGCCTACCTCTTCACCATGATCATCTTCACATTAATTGCATATTATCGACCCATGGAAGGCACAGTAAGTGCTGGTTTCATTCAACCATTTTCCACTCAACTGGTTTAGACCAGGAAAAATTAAGGGAGAAACTATTTTACTATTTAAGCTAGCTACCATCAATGACCATTATTGAATTTAAATGTGGGCTGATGATACTAGAAGCTAGAAGCCTATCATTCAGTACAGAAAAGGGTCAATTGAGAGCTGCAAGCATGTGGTTTCTTTGAAAATCGGGGTCGGACTGAGCCACCGTGGCAATGGAAGGAATGGGAGAAAAAGCCCTGACCTTCGCGGGCCACACACACAAGAATGCTGCCTTCCCAGGGTCTGTGGGGCCCCAACCCAATAATTATAGAGTGTCAGGTTTACAACGGGAGAGCAACTGTAGACCAGGGGAGCCACTCCATGGGGAGGGGATATGGCGGAAGCCCCGGGCTGTAGCCATAAACAATTGGAGCAGGCATGGTGAAATTATACAGATTTAATAGAACGGAAGAAGAACAGGTACAGATCAAAATAAAGTCTTTACCAGGCAGGCAGTGAAAGGCTGGAACAAAATACAAGAACTCAGGAACTAGGAATTTACAGGAACAAAAGGTTTAAACAAAGGATGAACGCAGACTCAGTAGCGTTGACCTTCAACCATCGCTTCCATCCATTAAAGCATAAAAAGGTTATCCAACTCTGGAATTTAGGATCAAGGTTATCCAAGACAAACAAAACACATACAATGACTCAGCCTTGAGCAAAGCTCAGGGCGTGGTTTATAAGGGGTAAATAATTAAGGAACACAACACACGTGAGGGTAACTAGGAGGGAGGAGGCAAACTGGGAACGAACAGAATACAGAACAATAAACTCAAGAGATCAGGATCAGCCCTAAGAGCCCCCAGTGGCTCACATGGAAAGTCCAGAAACTGGGATTTAAGGGTTCAAGTCCTGGGCTGATCCTGACATAGAGTAAGCTGAAGGTGTGACTTTGGGTCAGGGCAGTAGAAGGTATGTAGTGGGGCAGGTAACTGTTATGGAGTGAGTTCACAACTGAGGTTGTGGCGGTGGGGAAGTTCATGATTCCTATGGTCCCTTGTGTTTGAGACCCGGTGGGCCCTGGATCCCCTAGTCTGACACTGTTCAAACTAATAAGAGGTATTTTCACCAACTGAAAAATACTGTCAAAAATTATACCACCTGTTTATGAGCCTAATGCCAATGGCACATTTTCTAGTGTTTTGCTGCCTGCATGATTTTCAACTTCGGGGAGCAGCAAAATGCTGGTAATTTGCTCCTCCGTTGACTAGAATGGCAATCACCTGGACCTTGCTCATGCACTTGTGGGTCAGGTGATTGTCACTCAGAAATTCAGCAATAAGTGTTTCTGAGCAGTCACAAACCTAATATATGAGTTCACTGGCAGTGTCCAGGCAATTATCATCCTTGTCACTGGAGTGGTAGATTCCCAGATTTCGGTGTTCCACCTTTTGAGTAGAAAGCTCGGGGGTGGCAGAGCCATGGGAATGGTCCTGTGTGCCATTGCCCTAAATATGCAGATTACCATCAGGGTTTGGGTCTCCATATACAAATGAAAAGTATCACCCCAGTCCTGCAATTATATGCTAATGAAGATCACATCCACATGCAGGAACCCTTTGCTTATTAGGGCTACTGCTTAGACTGTGTATGAATACTACATTGTTGTGGCAAGACGTTGATAAGGTGCAACCTGAACTGAAATAACTTTCTAAATAAAATTATAAATCAGCACTTTGTTGGTCTTACAGCCCCCTTACCCATACACAACTACAAAGGATCACTTGAGGCTTGTAGGAGAGATCATTATTCTGCTGACTGGGATAGTCTTCCTCGTTGCTAATGTAAGTTCAGTCAGATGTTCATCTATTCCTTTAAAATATGTAACTCTATTTGCATTGTGTTTCTGTTGCTATATTTACAAGTCTTACAGAAGACATGGGAGTTGACCTTGTGACTTAGCAGGTCTTGGAACTCCCAGCTCTTTTTTCCAACTGAATATTGGTTATTTTCTAATCACATTTCCAATTTATTTTGTCAATTTTAATTCCATCATCTTGCCAGACTATATTCTCATCTACCCACATACTTTAAAATAAGACTCACATCAGCCATCTAAGAGAGTTCCACTCTTCCATTTCTTGGAGGCTTTAAGCTCAAAACATAAATCAAACTATGAGAGAGAAGTTTCCAAAATCTCAGTAATTACTTGTCCACAAAAGACCTGCTGAGTTAATATACAATATTTGCACTAAACCTATAGTATTGAATATTGTTATACATATATTAATCACATTTAAAGGAACCCATATTTAAAGGAACAGTTTGGTTTAAAAATTAAAATCAGGTAAATAGGCTGTGTAAAATAAATAAATTTTTTCCACTATAGTTAGTTAGCCAAAAATTTTATGTATAAAGGCTGGAGTGACTGGATGTCTAACATAATAGTCAGAACACTACTTCCTGCTTTAGTCAGTGTCTATAAGGGAGCCCACATGGGACATAACTGTTCAGTGACTTTGCAATTGATCCTCAGCATTCAGCTCAGATTCAAAAGCAACAGTTATGTCCCATGTGGCCCTCCCTCAAGTCACTGATTAGTTACTGACTGGTAACCAGTCAGTGGAAACCAAGAGAAAATGTTGTGTTCAGGCTATTGTTCAGACATCCAGTCACTCCAGCCTTTATATATAATTTTTTTCTTTTTACACAGTTTTTATTTTTACACTTAACAATAGTGATGGGTGAATCTGGGGTGTTTCGATGAATTTTTCGCTGTTGGCATCTCATTTTGGACGTGGGAGTGCGTTTTTGGACGCTGGCGCACGTTCGACGGCAACAACGCACTGGCGTCCAGAAAACGGGTGCTGGCGTTGATTAAGCATCGAATCGCGGGGAATTCACTGCGAATTTGCGCCAGGAGAATAAATTCACCCATCACTACTGAACAATTCCAGTGTTTTACTTGTCATTTTGTTTCAACAAAGATTAAAGGTGAATTCCTCATTTCATTTCTATTTAGTGACCCTCATACAGTGCTGCATTATAGCATGGTAATATAACAGGATCTGTTGCACACGTCATTTTTATATTATTTGTGTTCAATTTTCTGTGCAATACTTCCCCTACAGTGCATGAAACATGCTGAAACAGTATGCAGATCTGTAGGTTATTCAAGTCTTCTGAATTTATTCATTTAGATGAGGGATATTTATCTGAAGAAATACTCCGGACTGAAATCTCTGTTGACAGATGGATGCTTCCAGCTGCTTAAGTGAGTACCCAGCACTTAATCATAGGAAGGATATGTTGGTTCAGTTCAGTAGTCAGATCCCAAGCTTATTTGACCTTCCTCATTAAACCATCTTACTACCAAACCAGCAATCATGTCACTAGCTAGATGGTATGGAGGGTGGTGGTTATATGATGAGAG
>CM044441.1:143592365-143643731 GCA_024363595.1 Xenopus borealis
GCTGTGACTACCTCCAACATTGCTATACCTTACCCTACCCTACTATATTCAGCGCATCCATCTTGACGCCAGCGTTTCGTCGCCTTGCAATGGAACGGACCTAAATCGCCCATGTAGTTCTACCCTTACTTGTGCTTTAAAAGAGAGTAAGCGATCATAATCCCTGTGAGGAATGGGGTTTATCCTGACTACTGCATTGAACACTGAATTCAAATCCAACAGGAAAACAATGGGCATTAAGTTCTATGCTTCTCTCCCATCAATGATTTAGTCTGATAACAGCTGTATGGGGCAGCTCCATTTATTGATTCATAAAGTGAAACGCAGTCGTTTTATTACAGGTGGAATCTGGAATCATTGGCCACATGCACTGCAGCATTTGACTGAACTTGCCTTTTCTTTTCACTTCCATTAGTGGGGAAGCATGAAGCTGGCCAACGTTCAGAAGATGCTACGGAACTTCTTGGAAAATTGCCACAATCCCAGTGTGATGAGCAGAACAGGAAGAATCACTAAATACAAATCTCAATGAATGTGACAGACAGAAGAGCTCCCTGATTTGGCACAGAGTACAGCACTCCAACACTAAATGTTCCGCCACTATTGTGACATGTTGTATTTTTCAAATCTTCTTAATGCATTTGGTATTATCAGAATTATTTCATAAAGAGGAACCTGACCTGAAGATGGCCCTTTACATGCCACAGGTCGTATCATCTACAGTCTGTAGATAAAAGTACCAAATTGCCCAGAGAATAAATTCTGTGTTCCTGGGGCCCTTTTCTCTCATGAGCCAATGACAAGAGTGTCCAGGTAACAGTAATGACTACCATGCACTTTCATTTTGACACCCCCCTCCCCCCACTAGATTAACTAAATAACGGCATCCCTACCGGAGAGATTGTTGCCCAGAAGAACAGGCGATTAGTCGCCAGGCAACTAAATCTCCCAGAATCTGCCCGTGTGTCACAAGCGATTTACTAAATTTGTGGGAAGGATTCAAAATTCGATCAAATTTAAGTTGAATTCTGATCGTACGATTTTATCGAACGTTCAAATATGCTAATTTGGCCACTTCGATCATCGAATATGCAAAATTCAATCCTACTGAATGATCGAATATTCAATCATTCGACCATTCAATGATTGAAGTGCTTCCCCTTTAAATTTTTCTACTTCCCCTTTAAAACTGCCTACAGACTGAACTTACTGAATTGCAATAGAACCCCCCCATAGGCTGCTTTTCTAAGCTTTATGTTAGAATATCAATTGTACGTTCAAACGCTTTGATCGTACGATTTTTTTTGAACAATCGAACGTTTTTTTATTTTTTTAGTAAAATCGTTTGATCGTACGAAAACAAATAGTGCCCAAAAACCATTGAATTTTACTACAAAAAACATAGAAGGGTCGAATTCGAGGGCAAATAGCCCTCGAAAATTCGGCCCTTAGTAAATCTGCCCCTAAATGTTTTTGAAACGTGGAAAATAGCATAAAGTTCTGAAAATCACTGCCCAAGGACCTTTAGTAAAATATATAATAACTGGGACTGGAATCTGGTTGGTTTGGGCAAATGGGAACACAACATTTATTTTTTATTTTAATATTCTTACTGTTTTTTTTTGTTTTTTTTTACAAATGCAAGTAATGTCTTTATATACCGACATGCTTCAAGGGAAAAAAATTATAAATCATGTGTACTGGAAAAGATACCTGTTGTGTGAAAAAATAAAAGAATGGTGAAGGTGAGGTGGGGAAATAGGTTTAATAGAAGTGCCCGATTTCAATTCAGGATGATAAATGAAATCTCCACGGAAATGATAATAATCATTGCAGGTGTGTAACCAGTTATGAATTAACCAGAAAGCTCCAAATGACGGGATGACAATCTCCCATAGACTCCATGTTATCCAAATAATCCAAATTTTTTAAAATGATTTCCTTTTTCTCTGTAATAATAAAACAGTAGCTTGTACTTGATCCCAACTAAGATATAATTAATCCTTATTGGAAGCAGAACCAGCCTATTGGGTTTATTTAGCGTTTACATGATTTTCTAGCAGACTTAAGGAATGAAGATCCAAATTATGGAAAGATCTGTTGTCCGGGAAACCCCTGGTCCAGAGCATTCTGGATATCAGGTCCCATACCTGTATTACAGAAACCCATTCTGGGAAAGCTGTCTCCCATTGTCATTTTTCTCCCTTTATCTCTGTAATAAATAAATAAAACAGTACCTTGCAACTGATGGAAACTAAGCTGGATGAATCCATATTGGTGGAAAACAATCCTATTGGGTTTATTTAATGTTTAGATGATTTGTAGTAGACATTTCAAATTATGGAAAAACCCCTTATCTGGAAAACACCAGGTCCCAAGCATTCCTGGTAATAGCTGGTAAGTCTGTACTTAGACGTACTTGCCCCATATTCGTGGAAGCCACTGCACTTCTGTTTTCAGTTGTTCTCCATTTGCATGTGAATTACACAACTCTCCTTCTGGTTATGTTTGGGCTTGTGAAATAAATGAGAATAAAAGAGAAATGTGATTCTTAAACAGTATGCGTATGTAAAAAAAACATAGCTTTTATCACATAAACTTTCATACAATTGTTTTCAGGGGCTGAGCATCAGCTGATGTGTTCCTTTACCTTATTTAAACTGAAGGTCGGGAGATGGGGACGTGCGATCATTGTACATATAAATGTACATATAAATATTTGGAGCTAAAGTTTCCACTGCCTTCCAGTGAATTTTATGTTTCTGGAGATTCGATACCCCCCATTATATACTGTGGGATTTAGGGATAATGTCCTTGGAAGTCATGGTGCCATTGTGCAGGTATGGCTGATGCAGGGAGTCTAAAGAATACAAGAAGGTTTTTCGGCAGCATATTTTAACTGGGGTAGAACCCTCGAGTCACTTCCTATTAATGTAATGGAAAGTGCCTGACACACACAGTGTAATAACTCACAGTCAGGCTTTGGGAACCTTTAACTATGTGAATGTACATGTATATATGTTAAGTTTAAGTTCCTTCAACAACTGAACTTGGGTGGGTACTCACCGTGCTCCTCTTATTGGGGCTACAAAAAGTAAAACATACCTCTCAACATTTTGGAAACAGAAAGAGGGGCACAAAAATTTACAGAGTGGAGTGTAGTAGTTTCTTGACCATGTCCCCCTAATTACCATGTCCATTTTACAAAATGTGCCAGGTAGTTAGCGTTTGAACACATTTCTGTGGTTTTTATGTGTTAATACAGTTTTTCTAATGAAGGTGAATTGCCTTTTAAGCTGTGAGTCTTAGTTCTCCTTATTGAAAAGTTAGAAACATTGTATTTTATTCTGGCTGTTCAGTGCAGAATATCAAAGAGAAAGCCGGGACATTTCTGTACAAATGTGGGACTGTGGGTTGAACTGCCAAAATCAGGACTGTCCTGCTGAATATGGGACAGTTGGAAGGTATGGGTAAAAAGGTATGCATGGGGGCAGTGGTGGAGCTCACAACTGGAGCATGGGCATGTGACTGGGGCAAGGAGGGCCATGATTGGGGGACCTGCAACTGGGGCGAGGAGGGACATTACTAGGGTGGGGGGACTGCAACTGTAGAGAGGAGGACCATGAATGGGACGAGGGGCCTGCGACTGGTACTAGGAGGGCTGTACCTGGGGTGGTTGGACTGCAACTGGGGAGCATAGGGGTGTGAATTCGACAAGGTTACATTGACTGGGACGATGAAGGCTGTAACTGGGACAAGGGACTGAATCTGGGGAGAAGAGGGCTGTGACTGTGATAGGGAGGCCTGCAACTGGGGTGAGAGGTCCCCAGACACCCCAGGCTGACACTGCAATGAATCCCCAAACTACAATGTAAAAGAAATCAGGAATTTTTTTACATGCAAATAGGTCCCATATACTTACTCCATATATCTCCAGATCCAAAGCAAAGATTCCAAAGTGCCCCCACCCCAAGGGAGCCCCTTGAGACAAAACCAGTACACACAGCTGTTCATACTATTCAAACAAGTGGTCCAATTAGAAATCAGTCCATTCAAGTGAAATCATTTAAACTACACTTATGGGCAGATTTACTAAGGGCCCTTACACACGGGCGTTTTTACCTGCGCTCCCCTGCGTTGCGTTTGGCTGCGCTCAGCCGCAGGGGAGCGCAGGTATAGACGCACTCAATTATTTTCAATGGGGCTGTACTCACACAAACGCATGTAGGCGCCAAACGCAGGAAAAATGCAGCATGTTGCGTCTGAACCTGCGTTCGGCGCAGGTCCAAAACGCCCGTGTGTAAGGGCCCTAAGGGTCGAATTTCGAATGCAAAAAAAAAAATCGAAATTCGACCAGGGAATAGTGGGGGGAATAGTGGGGAATTAAAAAAAATTCGAATTCGAATTTTTTTAGCGCAATTCGATAGATCGAATGATCGAATAGGGAAATTCGACTCGAATTTTCGAACAATTTTTAAACGATCCCCATTTTGGTAGGTTTAATCTGGCGAACTAGGGGGTCGAATTTAAATTTAAAGGGGAAGTATTCGACCATCCAATTTTTGAATATTCGAATAAAATTAAATTCGAATATTCGAATTATTAGAATTCGAATATCCGATGGTCGAATTTGCCTAATTTGCATATTTGAAATTCAACTCTTTTCGAAAATTCGATCGAATATTCAAAACCTTCATGTTAATACGTGTGAATTTAGTAAATCTGCCCCTTAATATTTGTAGAATAAACAAGGCAATGGCCAGGTCATTTATACTGGTTCCAGTAGAGACTGAAATGTCCACACACTGTGCACTCAAAGATTTACACACACTCTTGCCTACAGATTTGAGAGCATGATCCGTGTATAGAAATATGTGAGTTCAGTTCCTGTTGCTTCATTAAGATTTTGGAGAACTGAAAACCAGACCATCCCAATAAATATAGTTTTACTTTTTTTTGGTTTTTGGTTTTTGGTTTTTGACTGTCCTTCAGTGATCTGAGCAGAGAGTAGCAGAAGGCTGGAGTCAGAAGCTCAACAGGGGGGCTGAGAATCCATCTGTTTATTACCTGCCCACGAAGCTGACAATTCATTGGACATTGCTCTCTGCTTGCCTTCAGGTAAAAGGGGTAGTCAGTAGTGGAAATGCAAATGTTTTCTGGTATAGAAGTGTCCATCGGAGAAAGCAGAACACTTAATACTGTGACAGTTATATTGGGAATAACAACAGTTTTAAATATAAGGTTATTAGTAGTCACTGAGTTCCATGATCACATACGTATAAGTACAAGGTTGAAGGTCAAGTGAATTTATATGGTTCATGGAATACTGAGATGACTTATCTCCTCATATATTACAAAATGCATTATCCATTATTAAAAATAATAATACAAGTATAACATTAATAATATTATTAATTTAAAAATCATATCCAATGTTTTTCATAACACACCAGTTCGTGACACGTATTGCATGACTGAGTACTGATTATAACTGATGACATCACTAAGAAATGTTTATAAGGATGTACTTTACAGCATAGTCATGGCTCTTCTGTATTAGTATAAGTAGTGAATAATACACCCCCTGTTGTAAACTATAAGGATATTATTAATCACCGAGGGGGATCCATGACTCTATAAGGGCACAAGACTGAAGGCCAAGTGTGTTTATACAGGTCATGGAACTTTAAGGGTGACTTTTAATATACCTCATATTTTATTATAACAGTGGATGCATCATTTATTATAATATGCAGGATTCAATAAGTTGTGATAGAAATGGCATCACTAAGCACAGATTATCACTGATGACATCACAAACCAGCGTTCTATGGCTGCCTATACCTTGTTGGTAGTGATGGGCAAATTTATTCGCCAGGCACGAATTTGCGGCGAATTCCCGCGATTCTCAAAACGCAAGCGAAAATTCGCCTGCCGAAAATGCGCTTGCCGAAAATTCGCTGGCTTAAACAAAAAGACTAGTTTTACGAATTTTTCGCCAATTTTTCAGCTAAACGAGATAGATTCTCCCATCACTACTTGTTGCTGAATATTCAGCCGAAGTTTTATAATTTCTAACTAATGATATGTGAAATTAATTTAAAGGGGTGGTTCACTTTAAATTTGACTTTTAGTTTGTTATAGAGCGACTTAGTGAATTATAAGCAACTTCTCTTGGTCTTAATGATTTATTATTATTATTTGTCTTCTTCTACCTTTTTCCGTCTTTCAAATGGGGGTCACTGACACACCCTCTCCTCTTCATATTCCAGTCTCTTCAAATCAAAGCATGGTTGCAAGGGTAATTTGCACCCTAGCAACCAGATCGCTGAAATTGCGAACTGGAGAGCTGCTGAATAAAAAGCTAAATAACTCAAAAAACCACAAATAATAAAGTAGGAAAATCAACTGCAAATTGTCTCAGAATATCACTCTCTACATTATACTAGAAGTTAGTGTAAAGATGAACAATGCATTTAAATCGTTTTTTCATCAAAAGTGTTTTTTTTTTTATCTAATAGGGGACTAATCACTTTCCAGATGCAGTCATCTGCAGTTATTTATTATTCCAATCACTATTTACATTTCTTCATTAAAAAACCTTGTGTGACTTGACAATGAACTAAAAGTGCTTCATTGTTTCCCTGAAGCTACAGCCACAATGGGCTGATTCCCAGTCTATTGATAAACACAGATGGAGAACCAGCCCCTGTGCTGTTCTGCGCCTGCACCAGGAAAGACTGTCCCACATGGAGCGGATTTGGCACCGAAACCCACTCCATGTCCCTGTACCCGGGCCAACAGAGTGGTTCCAAGTGCAGGCACTAAAGCCTTGAACCACAGCTTCAGGCCCGGACTGGCAATCTGTGGGTTAGGGCAAATGCCAGAGGGGCTGCTATAAGGTCCCATATAAAGTCAGTGTTTAGGGGGCTGGTGGGGGCTGTTTGGGCCTCTATGTGGGCTGATGGGCCTCTTGTGTACCTGAAATGCCAGGGCCTATTTTCATTCTCAGTCCAGTCCTGCACAGCTTTGTGTACAAAGTTTGCTGAATATTCCAAAGTAATTCACATTAAGAACTAATAAATGTAAAACCGGTTCCTGTTTTTTGGTTGCATAATCCTTCACCACTAATGCTTCTTATTATAGTGATGTATTGTAAGTTTAAAACACAAAAATCTTAAAAAGCTTAACACCCAAAAGAAAGGAAATAACTCTCCTTATCTTGACCTCGCCTTGTCTTCAGTCTCTTATAAAAGCCATTATCCAGGGCCTAACTCCGCTCTCCCAGTGAAGACATTAATTCATCCAGATTTGCAAAACTGAATTTTAGACATGTGATCGAAGAACAATTCATTCCAATCACCTTGTTCTCCTTGCAGGAATGTTATTCCACTTTTTATTGGGCTTTTGCACTCTTTGGTGCATTAGTAGAATCGGCCATCACAACATCCCCCTTTTATGTTAGTTTCTGTTAGTTTCTGTATGCAATCTGTTTGCTCAGTGTATATAACCTTCTATTGTACAACATTGCTTTATAAACTGAACTTTATAGTAATAATCAATGATTTAGCCCATTCCTTTCACCTACATTATTTGCAGGTCTTTGCATTTATTTCTGCTTCTTAAAGGGATCCTGTTAATAGTGCTGCTCCAGTTGACTTCTGCACTGAAATCCATTTCTCAAAAGAACAAACAGATATTTTTATATTCAGTTTTGAAATCTGAGAGGGAACTGCTTTCTGGCAGGCTGTTGTTTTTCCTTCCCAATGTAACTGAATAGTACGCAATGGGACATGGGTTTTTACTATTGAGTGCTGTTCTTAGATCTACCAGGCAGCTGTTATCTTGTGTTAGGGAGCTGTTATCTGGTTACCTTCCCATTGTTCTGTTGTTAGGCTGCTGGGTGGGCGAAAGGGAGGAGGTGATATCACTCCAACTTGCAGTACAGCAGTAAAGAGTGACTGAAGTTTATCAGAGCACAAGACTTGGGGCAGGTGGGAAATTGACAATATGGCTAGCCCCATGTCAGATTTCAAAATGAAATATAAAAAAATCTCTTTGCTCTTTTGAGACCACTATTAACTAATGCATTTTGGAAAAATGTTTCCCTTTAAGGAATAGGGCCGAAAAATGCACAGTCTACGAAGGTGATGCCTTACTAGAATTCTATGAAGTGGCCAAATTAAGTTTTAATTCCTTGAGTTAATGTTGTTTTTTATGCAAGACAGCACTTTATTTGCTTTTGTAGCCACTGAATGTTACTGCCTAGAGTTACACAATTTGTTATCCACAAAAGACCACATGTGCTTCTTAAGGACCATTAACTACACGACCATATAGTGTATAACTCGCATTTATATTATCTCTATCAAAGGGAATAACTGTGCACTAGTCAACATTGAACCTCAGCTGCCAAATTGCAGCCCAGTTTTCCAGTTTAGCTAAATATCTCCTGCATCCTGCATGGAACTTATCTTGCATGGAACTATATTTTGTGCAATTTAGTATCATTAGGAAAAATAGAGACAGTGCTTACAATAGCAACCTCAAAGTCCTTAATAAACAAAGTAACAAGCAAAGGGCCAAAAACAGACACCTGTGGTACTTGACTAACAACACTGGTCCAATTAGAAAATTGTTCCATTTACCAACACTGTTTGTAATCTATCCATCAATCAGTTCTCTGACCAAGTACAAATATTATATTCCTGGCCAATATTTCTTCATTCAACCAGTAATCTTATGCGTGGTACAGTATCCAATGCTTTAGCAAAATCTAAATTGATCATATCCACTGCCAACCCAAGATTTAGGCTTCTGTTCACCTTCTCATAGAAGGTAGTTTATAATCATCTGGTAAGATCTATTCCACCTAAAACAGTGCTGACATAAACTAATAGCGTTGTTGAACTAACAGGTATATTTTGGGATTAAAGCAGGATTAGTTATTGAATTATTGAGTTTAAAATGTATTTTGGCCATTACAGATCTGAGCTCATTTAGTTCTCTTTTAATATGCTTGTTGCTTTTCATCATAAATTGGTTCCATTTCTGATGTAGAGAAATAAAGACATCCAAAGAAGAGCAACTAAGTCAACAGATAGTTAATAGATGGATGGAGGGTATGGAAGGTCTCATTTAATGGAAAGACTGGCCAACATGGCTGGACTCTGAAGTCTTCTGATCACTGGTTTTGGGAGAGAAAATTCCATAGCTGGAAGGTGATAGGGTAGAGAATGAAAAGGAACAATGATGAGGTCCTGACCATTATGATACATTTACATCATTATAATATAAATGAATAATTCTTATTACCTAATCATGTTTTATGTTGAATGATGGCACGCATAATATTTGTAACATTTCCTTTTTCTCTAAGATCTAAAATATGGCAGAACCCTTACACAGCCTTAAACCTAACGCCTCTGTGAACAAAGGCATTGATGATTCCCAAGGCTCTACAATGAATGAAAGCCTGGATGAAAGCCTGACTGAAAATATGAGAGGTATGGGTTTCAGTGACCCCCCCATCTTCATGTGTAACTGTGTAATTCCCATGGACACTTTCTATCAGAAATTAAACATTTCTATGGGCAACGCATTTGGGTAAGTAGTGATTTCAGTGAATAACAAGATATTGTCTTGGTAATTAATTGATATGTTATAACAGCATAGAATGTACACGTTCCTGTTCTAATGAAATGTTAGTACAGCTTAATTATTACTCCACATCAAAGTGGCCAACGTCACACACGGACTCCTCAAATCCAGTTAATTAATTATAGTTAATTGGGGTAAATCTATTCCTCCTCTCTCTTATCTTTATACTCTTATGTGGCTCGCCTTTAAATTCCTTTTGGCCCGGGTGCACTTGAGGAAGTGATGTTTCACGAAACGCGTCAGACCATAGTCGCCTTGCTTGTCTATCAGATGTTGGAATAAAGATTTGATTTTAAACGTGATCCGTGAGTTGGCGGTTTTGTGAGGTGGCTTTGGAGTGCGGTGGACTACTGAAATGTTATACAAGGTTAAAGCCCAAATCAAATTTAAACTCAGAAGAATGAATAAAATAAATGACCAATGCATCAGACGAAATATTTTGAAGGTGAACTAAGGCCAGTAGTGATGGGCGAATCTACCCAGTTTGGCTTTGCAGAAAAATTTTGCGAATTCGCGAAAAAATTCGCGAAACGAGTTGCGGCACGTTTTCGAATTTATTCGCCAGCGGCAAATCGGGGGAGTTTGCAGCGAATTTGCTCTTGGCGAATAAATCCGCCCATCACTAAAGGCCAGCGATAAACTAATTCCAAGAACATTATTTCAATCAGTTCCGTTTGTTTAATGTATATATTTGTGCTACAATATCTTTTTAATACAACAAAAATGGTAAACGCTGCTGGTGAAGGAAAGGGAGTATGACACATCCACTCACTGGTAAATCTCCACTGCAACGCTCTGGCCACGGCAACAGACATCGAACATCAATTTACAGCAATACTGATTGTACTACCAAAGTCCATGGTGCTACCAAGCTTGTTTTCCATTTTATTACAGAGGAATGTACTTATTATATTGAGTGCTTTCTGTTATGCATATTTGTAGATTAGGGTAATGTTATTTTAAATGGATCAATAAAGGTATACTTGTTTTATCAAGTTTGGTTTCACCATGGACTTTGGTAGTACAGTCTCTACTGCTGTAAACTGATGTTGAATATCTTTTTAATAGCCTTCATTGGGGGAGATTCATCAAAGAGTGAAGTTCCACCACTAGAGGGAAATTCCGCAGCTCTCAGTTCCTTTCTATGGGATTTTGAAAGGCGTATTCATCAATGGGTGAAGTGAAATTTCACTCTTTGATAAATACGCCTTTTAAAATCCCATAGAAATGAATGGAGAGCTGCAGAATTTCCCTCTAGTGGCGGAACTTCACTCTTCACTTCACTCTTTGATAAATATACCCCATTGAGTGTAATCTGCATCTAAAACTCATGCCTGTTTCCCCACTGGTCCCCTGAAATTCTTGGTTCTGTCCCCTGCCTGAAAGTTGGATGGGTGCTGGCTGCAGAGGTAGAATTCTGCTGGTCCAGTTCACATCTCAGTGTTGCTGACAATCCACTCCTGCCATGAAGCAAGGGATGAGATCCATTATCCAGATACTTATTATCGAGAAAACTCCAAATTACAGGAAAGGCATATCATATAGACTCCATTTTAATCAAATTTTTTAATTATTTACTTTTTTCTGTTATAATAATGATAATAATAATAATAATAATAATAATAATAACAATAAAACAGTACCTTGTACATGATTCTAAGTAAGATAGACTTCATCTTTATTTGGGGCAAAACAATCGTTTTGGGTTTAATTGGGTTTAATTCATGTTTAAATGATTTCTTAGTAGACTGAAGGTATGGTGATCCAAATTACAGAAAGATCCCTTATCTGGAAAACTACAGGTCCTAAGCATTCTGGATAACTGTTCACTAATAGTCAATGCAATTAGTGACTGAGCTATTTAGTTATTTATTGCGTAAGAAGGATGTAATCATCTATGCATTCATTGTTCATTCATTCATGAACTTATGGGTAGGGATGGCGCGAACCGCGGAAAAAAAGTTCGCGAACATGTTCGCGAACTTCCGGAAAATTGCGAACGGTTCGCGAACGGTTCGCGAACCCCATAGACTTCAATGGGAAGGCGAACTTTAACAGCTAAAAAAGACATTTCTGGCCAGAAAAATGATTTTAAAGTTGTTTAAAGGGTGCAACGACCTGGACAGTGGCATGCCAGAGGGGGATCAAGGGCAAAAATGTATCTGAAAAATCCATTGTTGACACAGCGCTGCGTTTTGTGCTGTAAAGGGAAAAAAGTCACTCAGGGTGGTTGTGGACACTGTAATATTATGGATATTTAGACAGAATGTGAACAAGCTCACACAGCTAGATGGCAGTTGTTTGAAGAACAGTAGATTACTAGCCAGCAAACTTACTATCCACTGTCCCTGAAATCACTAACAGGCAGCTCTCTCCCTACACTAGCTCTTCAGCACACACAGGCAGAGTGAAAAAACGCTGCAGGGCTTCGGTTTTTATAGGGAAGGGGAGTGGTCCAGGGGGTGTGGGGGTGGTCCAGGAGGGAGAGCTTACTGATTGGCTGCCATGTATCTGCTGGTCTGGGGGAGAAATGGCAAAAAAAAAGCGCCAACTAAGGCGAACCCAAATTGGCGAATGTCGCGCGACGTTCGCGAACTTCCGGCGAGCGCGAACAGCCGATGTTCGTGCGAACAAGTTCGCCGGCAAACAGTTCGCGCCATCCCTACTTATGGGCTGATTAGTTAGACTTAAAATATTGGGTAAGGCTGAAGTTATTATTGCCACCTAGATAGCAGATGCATGATTTTAACTTTATATTGGTATGTTATTAAAGCAATATATTTATGTATCTATGTATATTTTTATATATTATATGTATATTTTTATTTGTAAAGTGCTCATTGAGTGCAACTGTACAACAACAATAAATTTGTAGTAACAAACAAAGGGTCATTTAAATAAAAAGTAACAATAAGTGCATTATTAGAGATACAATTCACATAATTATAAAACATAATTACACAGTGTCAAGGAGACAAAAAGATGGAAGAACCTACCCCGTGGGGCTTACAGTCTAAATGGTAGTATAACTTACAAACACAATTCAGAGGGGTATTAAAGTTACATTGTCATATAAGTGCCAGTTCCTAGTTCAAGTGTTATCCAGGTGCTCCCATATATTATATATTTATAATAAAAAAGCTGTTCTCTAGTCCTGAGTCAAGGTTGTTTGCCTTTGAATAAGACACTGTAATATGACTAGGAGAGGGTCTGAAAAGAAAGATGAGGCTTACAGAGCTGTGTCAGTGACCCCTATTTGAAATCTGTAAAGAGTCAGTAGAAGAAGGCAAAAACTTCAAAAACTATAAAAAAAAATAACAAAGGCCAAATGAAAAGTTGAATTGCCAATTCTATAACATACTAGTTAACTTAAAGGTGAACCACCATTATTAATGGCATCCTTGCAGCAGGATCTAGATAAATTGGCATTTTAGGCAGCTAACTGTCACATTGTGCTAATTGTCCTATTATGCAAATAAAGGGTATGGAAAGTCTCATTTAAAATGAAAGAATGGCTGAGTTGGCAATGTTTACACTGTAGAAGAGTGTAAACCTTTTAAAGGGTGTAAACATTTTAAAGGGTCAGACTTTTTAGCAAAGTTGCTAACAAACACATTTTTTTCCTTCCTTGCTCTTTTTTATGTTCTAGGACCGACCCTGCAAGTCCTGACCTCCCCACTGATATAAAAAAGTTTGATGGGAAACTTCTTTTTAATATTGTCTCAAGAGGCTGCTCGGCAGAACTGGAGGGACTCCTGCCTTTCTTGTTGCATAAGCAGAAGCAGCTGACAGATGAAGAATTTCTAGGTAACAGGCAGAATTGGCAGTTTGGGTGTTCTGTTGTGTACAATAAAGGGCATGTAAAGGCAAAAAAATAAAATCCCATTTTTTTATTTCTTTAATGAAAAAGAAACCTATCTCCAATATACTTTAATTAAAAAAATGTGTTCCATTTTTATAAGAAACCTGACTGTATGCAGTGAAATTCTCCCTTCATTTACTGCTGTTTATAGGAATTGTCAGACGGTCCCTAACTGCTGGCATGGAAAAAATCATATTTATGAACAGCAGGGGGAGCCCCTGTCTTACTGACAATTCATGCAGAACTCAAGCAGCTTTGTTAGTTTCCCTGTTTTGATCATTTATGACAATTCCTAAGCTTAGCCCAGATCACACTGAGCATGTGCACAGCCTTGGTCTTGCAAAGATGTATAACAAAGTTACAAGATGACAGCCCCCTGTGGCCAACTTTGAAAGCATAAATCATTTGTTTGATTAGGCTTGTGGTGCAGTAAGTTCATGTTTATGTTTAGTATACAAAATACAGCATTTCTAGCCTTACTCTATTTTACACTTTCCTTGTCCTTTAACAAACTCCCTACGGAGGTTAGCCAAGGCGAATAGTATAGTATTGTCTAACAATAAACATACCAGGAAAAATGAAACCTTATTCTCTCTCAAGTTAAGCTATCCTCAATAGCCAATTTGATACACAATCAGTATATTCTTCGCACAGGGCTGCACACATTCCAAAATAATCTTACTAATTGTTTTATTAATATGTGTCTCCCATGTAGAGGTGTGTTCTGGGAAGACTTGTTTGTCCAAAGCTCTAATGAACCTGAAAGATGGCAAAAATGACACCATCCCAATGCTAATCGACATTGCTGAAAAAACTGGCAATCTGAAGAAATTTATTAACATGCCATTCAAAGATAAGTATTATTATGGTAGGTACCTGTCCAAGTCAAGAGCTTATTTATGGGAACACAGTGCTGTTGTAGTTTACATTAAGGCATATTAAAGGGATACTGTCATGCGAAAAAAAATTGTTAATAGTGCTGATCCAGAAGAATTCTGCACTGAAATCCATTTCTGAATACACCGAACAGATTTTTTTTAATATTTCAATTTTGAAATCTGACATGGGGCTAGACATTTTGTTAATTTCCCAGCTGCCCCAAGTCATGTGACTTGTGCTCTGATAAACTTCAGTAACTCTTTACTGCTGTACTGCAAGTTGGAGTGATATCAACCCCTCCCTCTCACCTACCCAGCAGCCTAACAAAAGAACAATGAGAAGGTAACCAGATAACAGCTCCCTAACACAAGATAACAGCTGACTGGTAGATATAAGAACAGCACTCAACTCATGTCCCACTGCGTACTATTCAGTTACATTGAGAAGGAAAAACAACAGCCTGCCAGAAAGCAGTTCCCTCCTAAAGTGCTGGCACAAGTCACACGACCAGGGGCAGCTGGGAAACTGACAATATGTCTAGCCCCATGTCAGATTTCAAAACCGAATATAAAAAAATCTGTTTGCTCTTTTGAGAAATGGATTTCAGTGCAGAAGACTACTGGAGCACTATTAACTGATGTGTTTTTAAAAAAAAAAAAAATGTTTTCCCATGACAGTATCCCTTTAACCACTTAATAAACTCTATCCCTGGAATGGGTTACAAGTTGCAAACAAAATAACCCTATCCTCTTCCAACAACATCAGTGCAGAAATACACACTGACAAGATCATGAGCCAAATGGATTTACCAAAATGCCTACCACACAACTGTCCTGATTTCTGCAGGCCAATTTTATTGCAGAACCTGCAGTCCCGCTTCCCGGTAGCCAACCACTCTTAGCCAGCGCTTGCAAGAGGAGGAAAATTAAAGATGGTGTTCCACTGTGAACAAATCTTTGATTTTTTTAAAGGCATTTTAACTAGGCAGTGGGAGACAGAGGGAGACAAGCAGCACAGAGAAATAAAAAATGTGTTTTCTTTTTGTACTTTCACTCTATTTCTGCAGTGATTTCACCAGCATATCTGTTATTAATGGAATGCGTATTGGTCATTTCTGCAATGATCTTACTGGAATCTCAGGGTTTAATAGAGTGTTCATTGGTAGGGATGGGCCAATTTGACCCGTTTCACTTTGCCAAAAATTTGCTGCCAGAGAAAATTTGCCAAAGCCCATTAAAGTCTATGGGCGCCAAAATGTTTTTTTGACACGTGGTGAATTTTTTTTGACATGCTGTTCAAGTCTATGGGTGTCATTTCTGCGGTGAAACAATGCAAAAACGTCCGCCCATTCCTATTCATTAGCCATTTCTGCACTGATCTTACTGGAATGTCTGGGTTTCATGGAGTGCTCATTCATGGTTGTTGTATTTGTTGTATTTGTGATGGGGGTGGATAAAGGTTAGGTGTTTCATTACATCCCACTTACTTAATTTCAAATGTTGACCTATACAAAATGGGTGTTACTCAAAGACTGGGAGAATTGACTTTATGTATCTGCCCAGCTTCAGAATCACTCATACAGAATGTACATTGTGTTTCTTACATGGACAAAGGAAGAACATTTTAACTTACTGCACCTACACCTGTGTTTCCCTATAATGAGTCACAAGATGGTATGACTTTAATGAATATTGTTAAAAATGAATACAACTCCTGTAAGGGTTATCTCCTTTTTGTTTCCTGTTACATAGCCAGGAACGTGTTTATCTAGTTGTGAAATCTCACAATTGAGTTTGCTAAATTAATTTTGCAATTGACTAATCTGTGCTGTCACTAGGGATGGCGCGAACTGTTCGCCGGCGAACTTGTTCGCGCGAACATCCGCTGTTCGCGCTCGCAGAATATTCGCGAACGTCGCGCGACGTTCGCCATTTTGGGTTCGCGTATAGTTGGCGCTTTTTTTTGCCCTCTCACCCCAGACCAGCAGATACATGGCAGCCAATCAGGAAGATCTCCCTCCTGGACCACCCCCACACCCCTGCCTGGACCACTCCCCTTCCCTTTAAAAACCGAAGCCCTGCAGCGTTTTTTCATTCTGCCTGTGTGTGTTGAAGAGCTAGTGTAGGGAGAGAGCTGTTAGTGATTTCAGGGACAGTTGAAAGTAAGTTTACTGGCTAGTAATCTACTGTTCTTCAAACAACTGCCATCTAGCTGTGTGAGCTTGTTCACATTCTGTCTAAATATCAATAATATTACCGTCTCCAGAAAAAACACCTGAGTGACTTTTTTCAAGCAGCCATAATATATTTTACGTAATCCGTATCCACCGCTGTAGTAGTGTATACGTTGACCTTGTAGCCATTATTTGCCCTGTAGGCATTTTTTGCCCAGTGTGTTCTTCAAACAACTGCCATCTAGCTGTGTGAGCTTGTTCACATTCTGTCTAAATATCAATAATATTACAGTGTCCACAACCACCACCTGAGTGACTTTTTTCCCTTTACAGCACAAAACGCAATGGATTTTTCAGATATATTTTTGCCCTTGATCCCCCTCTGGCATGCCACTGTCCAGGTCGTTGCACCCTTTAAACAACTTTAAAATAATTTTTCTGGCCAGAAATGTCTTTTTTAGCTTTTAAAGTTCGCCTTCCCATTGAAGTCTATGGGGTTCGCGACGTTCGCGAACTGTTCGCATATTTTGTCGCAAGTTCGCGAATATGTTCGCGAACTTTTTTTCCGCGGTTCGCGCCATCCCTAGCTGTCACAGGTTCTCTTTAAATTATCATGACAAATAGTGAAAAACATTTTTGCTACTAATGGAAAATCATTTTGTAAGGAAGCACCATAGGAAGAAGTCTTTGTTTAATTCAACATGAGAAGCTATAGAACATATTTAATTTTTGTTTCTCTCTGGTCAGTATATAGTGAATAAATGAACACCTCTTCTAAAATAGAAGGATATTATAAGTAACGGAGTTCCATGTTTTTATACAGGTCATGGAACGCAGACGTGACTTCTAATAGCCCCATATTTTGCAACAGGGGGTACATTATTTATTATAATACACAAGTTTCAGTGAGTCATGTGTCAGAAATGACATCACTAATCTCTGATTCTAACCGATGACATCACTAAGCACGTTTAGAAGGATATAATTTACAAGATATTCATGGCTCTTGTGTATTATATAATCTTATTGTGTTTCAGGCCAAACCGCTCTTCACATCGCCATTGAGAGGCGCTGTCACCATTATGTTGAGTTGCTGGTAGAGAAAGGGGCTGATGTTCATGCTCAGGCCTGTGGACTTTTCTTTCAACCCAAAAATGAAGGGGGATACTTCTACTTTGGTAAGACAGTTCCATCTTGTATCTAAAGCTCTTCTTTCTTCTTAGAATAAAATAACTATGGTTACAAAGAAACAATCACAACACCTTCTTGAAACCCCCTGATATCCCACTGGCCAGTGGCCGGTGCCATCCATTGGTATCAATGGTAACCGCTGCTGTTCCACTTCTGTTGTGGTTCAGGAGAACCATTGTTCTATAATTGTACTTCTTGTATCAGGGTGTGTGACAACTATCCATCGGCACCCATTACTTTCATATAATCCGATTGTTTGTCCGAGCATATCGGGGGAAAGATACACTAGTTTGGTGACCTCACTTAATGAGCGGACCTTATCATATATGCCACCTCAACTAAAACTGCCCATATACCTAAATGTGAAGGCAAACTAAGAAGATCTGATTGTTGACTGTGGCCTACAGGGACCTGCTGGGGAACGAGAACTGATTCAAAGGGATGTAAATCTCTTCCCCAGTGCTACTAAAATCTAATAAAAAGGCAAATGGCAATATAATTTATATAATTGTAACTGTACAGTCCAAAGTTAGGAAGATAGAATTCATTTTCATTCAGCTACACTGTACATCGATCTTTGGGGCAAATTCACTTAAGCGCGAAAATGCGCTAGCGAATTTTCGCCAGCGCTACGCAAATTCACTAAGATGCGAATTTGTGCTCAAGGCGGCGAACGGTAGTGAAGTTACTGTTACTTCGCCAGGCAAAGCGCATTTACTCTAGCAATGCCTAATTTGCATACAGCGCAAACTTAAGCGTATAATAGAGGTGTATGTTACTACCACTACATTACACTACACAAGCCCAGGAAACCTTTAATAAATAAAATAAAGTTGCCCTATTGCCCTAAACATGTGCCCCCTGTATATTTGAGTTGCCATATGTTAGGAAATGTAGGGGGTAAGGAGGGTAACCCTAAAAAAAAATTTTTTTGAACTCCTATCTATTGTATTGAACTTCGCCAGGTCTTACCTGGCGAAGTAACGTCTGGCGTAAGAGGTAACGTTCACAAAAATTTTCATCTTAGTGAATTAGCGTAGTTACATCCCTGCCCGGCGTAAGGGTGCGAAGTTGCGCAAGTCGATGTCCTTCGCTATCGAATTTTTGCCAGGGACACTGTTAGTGAATCAGCGAAGTTGCGAATTGATGTCACGCTGACGAATTAGTGCTAATGTTACACACTTCGCACTTTAGTGAATTTGCACCTTTGTGTTTGTTTTTCTAGGTGAACTTCCCCTGTCCCTTGCTGCTTGCACCAACCAGCCTGATATTGTAAAATATTTAATAGAGAATGCCCATTATAAGGCAGATTTATGTCGTCAGGATTCACGGGGTAATACTGTTCTCCACGCCTTGGTTGCTATCGCAGACAATTCACAGGAAAACACCAAATTTGTCACTGAGATGTACGATTATTTGGTCATTCAATATGCTAAGTTGTGTACTAAACGTAGCTTTCTCAACAACAACGGCAGGTCACCTCTCATGATGGAAGCCAAACTGGAAAAAATAGAGGTAATGGTTTTGTATGATTAAAAGTGCATTGCATGTGAATTATTTAAACTTCAGCTCTAGGTGCTGGGGAACTGCAACCTCCAGTATATTTCAGATACGGAATGACAAGGCATGGCCCATCAGGCTACCAACTGGGCCAAGCAAGTCTAAATCATTAGCTGTAGCCAGATGGGAATGTGTTTTATAGGAACAGTAACACCAAAACATGAAAGTGTTTTAAAGTAATGAAAATATCATGTAGTTTTGCCCTGCACTGTTAAAACTGATATATTTGCTTCAGAAACACTACTATAGATCATATAAACAAGCTGCTATGTAGCAATTGCGGAAATTGAAAAACGGCTATATGGCAAAGGATATGTAAAGGATAACAGATAACATTATGTTCTACAGAGCTTATTTGCTCTAACATTCATAGCAAGTACCTGGTATCCTAGTCTCACTTAACACTCCTCGGTGGAGCCTGTGCTGCTCAGATTCATTACCTTAACTATCTGTCACTCAGAGTGTGACCTATTAAAGTGAATATCCTATCACTTGTTACACTTGACCTTGTCTAGGTTCTGCCTGCTCAGCTAAGGGGACTGGCAAATGGACCTGAGCATGTGTGCTCAGCTGATATATTATTATACATTATCATCCAGTGGCTAAACTGGGGAAAGCTAGGGGTAAAACTATAACCAAGGAAGTGGAGCCTAGCTCCTGTATAACTAAGGGGCCCTTCTGTGACCAAATTTTAGAGGAATACTATACATTTCTCAGTCCCCTACCAATCGAATTTTTTTTTGTTTTCACCTTGACCTAAAAATATATGCAAACCTTAAAATTGCTCAGAGCCCCTTTGCTCGTCCAGAACATTTAGCTTTGCTCCACTCTTAATAAGACCTGGCGACATCCAATTAGCCGAGGGCTCCTCCCGAGGTAAAAGGCGGCTGAAGCAAGAGCTGAGACCAGGGAGCTCAGCTTAGGGTTTGGATTTAGGGTGCCGTTAGAGACATTTTTCTATGTTTCAGAATAATTACGCTGTATTAAACCACTAATATGACACATTTTGCCAGCAGGTGGCATTGGTTTTATACCTTAGTTTTCTATTCACAAATACTGAACATTAAAGATAAGTTGTTGCTGGGCCCCATACTGTACATGTTAGAGCTTCTTCTTGAGAAGTCGTTTGAGTCTAATTCATGAGTTGTTTTTAGGAGAAGCAGGAAGCCCTATGCTTGGAAGCCATCCTCAACAAAGAAAATATGTCACCCCTTATGATGGCAGCCAAATTAGGAAAAATAGGGGTAAGTACTGCTGTATGCTTTTACTAATATAATGTGTGTAGGGATCCTTATGATTCAATCCCCTACTAGTTTAGGAATTCCACCCTTGGGGAAGGAAGTTCTATTCCGCCCTTAGTTAAGGAAGTTCTAGTATATGTAACCTATGCCCCTATTCCCAGGAATGTTTTTACAAATCCCTATGGCAGGGGTGTCCAAACTGTGGCCTGAGGGCCAAATGCGGCCCAGGATGGATATGAATGCGGCCAAGCTTGAAAGCTCAGTTTCCGAGAAAACGTCATGTTGCAGAGGATATAGGAGTAGGGGGGACTCTGCCCATTGCCCAGTTAGTAGTAATAATAATAAGTCTATTTAATATCCAGGTGTCCCTTATTCCAGTGTATAGTTCTATCTGGTTATCCAACTGGTATTGTAGTTTTTTTTTGTGTGTATTTTCTTTACTTTTACAAATCAAAAGTGATTGGGTATTTCATGTGTGGCCCCCAGACAATTTTTCTTCTTCCAATGTGGCCCTCGAAGCCAAAAGTTTGGACACCCCTGCCCTATGGAGTTTGCTTCTAAGGGAGGCTGCTTCTAAGTAGCCTGGGTCACAAGACCTATGTAAAAAAGTGTCCCTGTAAACAACTTATTTTGAGAGTGTCAAAAGTAAAACCTGACCTAGCAGATAGTAAAGCTAGAAAGAACAGCCCTGAGCTCCAACAAGGACTGATAGATTGGAGGAAGCTCCCCCAGATGGAAATGGACTCAGGCTAGGATCTACTCCATCTGATCTCCACAAGATGGTCTTAAACCATCTAGTCCCATATCCACAGTGGTGCCGTTGTATATTTACTCTGCTAATGATTGTCTCTACAACTTGTTTACCTCAAGTGCTACAGTGTATTGCTTGAGTATCATTTCTGTCAATTAAACCTTTATTTTATCCACTTCCAATAGTCCTGATTTTGCAGTACCTTTGGTATAGGTCAACAACACACTTTCCTTGCTGTATGCAACATTGTTATGGCCCAGCTGAGAGAGAGGATCATAGTGTAACTATACTTTACTTTAAAATTAGCTAAAGCGCAGTTTTGGGCCAAGAAATGGTTATGTGTATGTGTCAGGGTTGTCTGAATGGCAGCTCTTTAGATGTTACCAGATTACCAGTACTAGATTATTCCATGCATAATGGACTCCTGATAACTAACCAGTCTCAACAAATGATAAAATTAGATGGTTATATACTGGTAATTTACCTTGCATGGACCAAACATGAATTGTTCCAAATCCAAATGAGATGGATTATAAAAATAGCATATGCAGTACCACTCGCAGGGGTCCCATAATAGAAGGTTAAGGAATTGAAAAGTTAAAACTGGAGACTAGAGGTACTGTATGGGAATTGAAAAGCACCATAGTAACTGTCCACCATAACAATTAGAGGCCAGTAGGCATACAGACTACATTTTCAAAAATGTTTTACCTTTAGCTCAACACATCATCCTCAACTACAACTTTTCTAGGCTAAAAGTATAGAAACCTCTATTTGTTCAAGACAGAATATGCAGAAAATGCCTGCGTCCATGCAAGGCCCAACTTTGAATGCGATTATGTATAGAAATATTATTGGTAAGGCCCAACTTTGAATGCGATTATGTATAGAAATATTATTGGTAAGGCCCAACTTTGAATGCGATTACGTATAGAAATATTATTGGTAAGGCCCAACTTTGAATGCGATGATGTAGCTGTGGCTTAGACTTTGCTTTCTAATATCCTCTTTACCAGTTTATTCAGAAACTCATATCTCTGCAAAAAAATAATGACTGATGTTTCATAGATATTCCAACATATCCTCCAACTTGAAATGAAAGATGAAGAAGCTCGACATCTCTCACGGAAGTTCCGGGATTGGAATTATGGGCCTGTATATTCTTCACTCTATGACTTGTCTATGTTGGATTCTGTATTGGACATCCTGGTTTATAAGAGTACAGCTAAGGTCAGAACATGTATTTTCTATTTAATGTGTAAGGCATTTTTATCAGAAATTATGTTGTAACGAAAGCATAAAGCATTGCCATTTCAAAAAGGAGTTGCACCAATAAGTATAAAGGATGTCCCCAGAGAACTGCAGCACAAGTACCAAACAAAAAAACAAAATCAAATCAGTTTGTACAATACTGGACTACCTGCAGGAACACTTCCAACTTCTGCACAAAGACAACACTCTGTATGAATTCAGAGACTCTCTGAAGATTCTCCACCTCTGTGTGTTTGTTGGATTTGATAATAGATCCCTTTCATTTAACACAATAGACAGTGATGCACAATGTCTGGACATATGACACAGTATAAAACTAACGAGACTGCACAACTTAAATAGACACGCATGCTTACCTCATTCATTGTGCCAGTAAAAAATCCCACAAGATACCATTTCGGGGAGAAAGGTCTGTCTTTGTCAATATAATTGAAGAAGGGTTTCCCCTCATAAAAAAAAGCAAGTAAATTGCTGAGTAAAGCTTGGTATAGCCAATGTATTTGAAGATAACTACCAAGAGTCTTCAGCTGTCCATGAACCAATATCAGTCTGATCTGTTGGTTTGGTCCTAAGGCCTTAGGACAGCATTAATCAGACCATGAGGTCCTCATCCTGGTGGCATGTTTGAACCTGCCTAATCAATATCCGCCTGATTTTGGACCAAACTGTGATCAGACATGCCTATTGCAGGGCCTCATACACATAATGTACCAACAAGCTGTCAACTCCATCTGGAAGTACTAAGCAGCTTTTATGGCCTGTGTATGGCAACCTTTACTTTAATTATTGCACTGGAAGTACTTTCAAAGTAAAGCTTTCAAGGTAAAGGGAGAGGTGTCTATTTCAATTGATGCCTATAGCTATCCAAAAAACCCTAGGAGGAAATAGCATAGCCTATCACAGACATCAACACCCCAGCCTTCTCCAGCCATCTTTGCTTCTCAAACTCAACAGGGAGTTATGGAAGAAGGCCTAGTGACCAGTCGGCCCTTGGCCCAATATTATTCAAACTTTTATTATATTTCACATTTTTGTTATATTATCACATTCATCATAAAAGATTGAATTCAGTTTTTCAGTATTACTATATATTATATTTGTTTTCAAGGGCACATCAGGGCCTGATGCCACCCAACCTCAATTAAGCTCTTGGTATAAACTGCACTGTATATGGTAGGCCACTCCGTCCTTAAGGCCTTAAAGGGCAAGGAAAGGCAAAGAAACAAAATCCCATTTTTACTTTCTTTAATGAAAAAGAAATCTATCTCCAATATACTTTAATTAAAAAATGTGTACAGTTTTTATAAGAAACCTGACTGTATGCAGTGAAATTCTCCCTTCGTTTACTACTGTGGATAGGAATTGTCATACAGTCCCTAACTTCTGGCAGGGAAACAATCATACTTATGAACAGCAGGGGGAGCCCCTGCCTTACTTATCAGCCATGCAGAACTCAAGCAGCTTTGTTTTTTGATCATTTATGACGATCCCTAAGCAGCACAGATCACACTGAGCATGTGCAGGGCCAGAGGCAGAGAAATATTTTTAACAAAGTTACAAGATGACAGCCCCCTGTGGCAAACTTTGAAAGCATAAATCATTTGTTTGATTAGGCTTGTGGTGCAGTAAGTTCATGTTTATGTTTAGTATACAAAATACAGCATTTCTAGCTTTATTCTATTTTACACTTTCCTTGCCCTTTAATTGCCAATGTTGAGTGGGATATCTTTTCATTGACCCAACTCCCTGCTTGTTAGAAATATAATTTCATAAAATGCTTTCTAGTTTGTTGATGAAAAAAAGTGATGTTTATCACAGTGAATGATGAAATTCACATTCTGTAAAAAAAACCCAAGAGCAGGTTGCTTCATAGTCTAAAATATAATTTTATCGGCACCTCCTAACACACCAGCAATGATTGATCGACACTCAGGGTACTAAGTAATGAGTGGAATGTGCACACAACTTCCATTAAATAAGCACACATGTAGAAAGAATTCTAGCACCATTGTAGCACCATTCCAATATCAAAACATCAGTATTATTGGAGAAAAGTTATGACCACTATGAACATGAATTGCTTAAGGAGTAACCAATATGAACCAAGTCACAATTTATTTATTTATTAACACATTATTAACACATTACACTTAGGGGCAGATTTACTAAATTCACATGAAGAATTGGAAGTTCAATCGAATTTGTATTAAATTCGAATTCGAATCTTCGAATATGCAAATTAGGCAAATTTGACCATCAAATATTCGAATTCGAATGATTCGAATAAAATTTTATTTGAATATTCGATGGTCGAATAACTTCCCCTTTAAATTTTTATTCGACCACCTACTTCGCCAGATCAAAGTTACCGAATTGGGTATCATTACCTTTGATCGAATATAAAAAAATCGATCGATCAAATTTTTTATATTCGATCGAATTGCGGTAAAATCCTTCAAATTCGATAGTCAAATTCAAAGGATTTTACTTCCCCACCATTCCCATTAGTAAATCTGCCCCTAAGTCTATCAAGAACCCTGAGGAATCTATTTGTCTTAACAAAAAGACACACACTTGATGAATTTCAACTTATTTATTTTGTATTCATGCTATAATGAATTACGTTTTATTCACTTTAGTTATGGTATAAAGATATCACAAATATTTCTTATATCACATTAACTTTTCTTCAATAGTACTGATGTTTTGGTATTGGAATGGTGCGACAATTCAGAACTTCCCCTTTTCTTTCTACATGTGTTCATAGTAATGTCCCAATCTCATTTTTATGTTTAGAACCGCCATGAGATGCTGGCAGTGGAGCCCATAAACGAACTATTAGAGGACAAGTGGAAGAAGTTTGGTGCGGTTTCTTTCTACCTCAGTGTTATTGCCTACCTCATTAACATGATCATCTTCACATTAATTGCATATTACCGACCCATGAAAGGCACGGTAAGTGCTGGTTTCATTCACTGGTTTTTCACTCAACTGGTTCAAAGGAAAAAGAAGGGATGACTGGGAAATTAAAAGAATATAATAAAATGCATGTATTGGATTGATTTGTGGACTGTTGAAACATCAAGCTCATTTCAAACCCTTTGGTGACAGCTATTTTTGTGTAGCTCCAGGGGGGCACCAAATTTGCCCACAATAATAATAACAATAGCCCATTGACTTTAAAGCTTTCAGAGCAAGAAAAATTGTCACGCAGAGAAAAAATGTTGACACTCATTGATTTAAAGTTTTACGCAGATTTTTCGACCAAATTCGCAATTCGATCGAATGGTTATCAAATTGTTTTAGGCTATCATTTTGCTCGATATTCGATTTCTTGATGAATTCGTACGATTGGATACAGATCGTTCAATTTCATGAAAAAATCGTGAAATTTCATTTGAGCGTCCGAAAAATAAGATTCGAACGATCGAACGCTCCAATAGTACGAATGGTATTCGGGCAGGACTTAGGTGCCGATTTACGAAATTCACACGAATAGATCGAAGTTCAAACGAATTCATTCGTATTCCGATCGTACATTTTTTTTGGATTATCGAAAATGCAGATTTCGGCATTTTCATTCATCGAATATCAAACAATCAAATGATCGAATACATTCGAATGAATTCTAATGATCGATTATTCGTTCATTCGATCATTCGATCATCGAATTTTGGCAAAACCAAAACCTATTCGACTACCCAATTCGGCAGATTGGACCTACCGAATTGCGATAGAAGCCTATGGGAAGCCTCCCATAGGCTTCTGAGGCTAAGTCCTGACCGAATAGGATTCGTACGATCTAAGTCTTCGATCATTGGAATCGTACAAATTATTTGAATGATCGAATGATTTATTCGACTGATCGAATAAATTGTTCGACTGATCGAATAAATTTTAAATCGATCGTCGAATGGTCGAATATCGAATAAAAGGGTAGCCTAAAACTATTCGATTAACATTCGACGATCGAATGCTAATCGAATATCGAATTTGGTTGAGCAAATTTTCGGGAATAATAATTTGCCCCTTAGTCTCTGAAGCCTATGGGGAGCTTCAATCTGGTGAAGTAGGCAGTCGAATAACTTTAAAATTTTAATTCATACGATCATCGAATGATTGAATTATCGAATATCAGATCATTCGATCTATTCGATATTCAATGATCGAATAGGCCAAATTTCACTTTACGATTTCAAGAAAAATTCGTACAATCGTTATTCGATCGAATTCGATCGAACTTCGATAATACGATTTCGCCCCATCATCACCAGTTCCACCACCATAATGTCAATATCCACTCCCTGATGTCACTGCTCACCAAAGTGCCCGGGGTGCAAGACGCTGGACAGTGTCAACCCTATTTTGGTGACTAAGTCTCTACCACAAGTATTGTGGAGTCCAACAGCTGCTACATCCTGGGATCAAAATTTCTTGTGATGATGAGTAAAAAAATTGCTGAAACTTCTAAATCCCTTGAGCAAAAAAAAAAAACAGTGTTTTGTTTTTGTTTTATAAAAACCATTGTGAACACACTTTGTGTGTCATTAGTCTCAGGAAAATCATGAAGAAGCTGCCTTTATTTTAATATGAAAGCAATTTTTATGTCCCTGGACACCTTTCTAAATAAAATTGTAACTCAGCGCTTTCTTGTTCTTACAGCCCCCTTATCCTTACACAGCAACGACAGATCACTTGAGGCTTGTAGGAGAGATCATTATTCTGCTGACTGGGATGGTCTTCTTCATTACCAACGTAAGTTCAGTCACACTGACCATCCCGTTTTTTTCATATACAAAACACTATTTGCACTGTGTTTTCTGCTCTGTGCATCAGAGACAAAGGGGATAAACCTATGGCTTAATGGATATTGGAACCCCCTTCCAATTCTTGCATTATTTGAACCGCATAGAGTGCAGTCACATTCCGAAATCATTTAGTCAAATTCCGAAATCATTTAGTCAGTTTTATGCCCATTGTCTTGTCAGAGAGATCATATTTCTCATCTATCCTGTTTTCCCCTTTATTCTTTCAAATATATTCAAATCAGTCTTTTAAAGGATAAGTAATACTTAAAAATAATTAAAATTTAAATTGATGAGGGTGCTATTCTAAGCACTTTCGCAATGCACATTCATTATTTATTTATTTTTAATTCTGAGATATTAAAGGATACATGTACTGTAAACAACAGCACTACCTGCTGGTCATTTTCTGAACAGTCTTACCACCAAGTAGTCAAGGAAGTTGTCAGGAGAAAGAAAAAGGCTGCTCTGATGTTCTTCTGGTTAGGAAAGATTTGAGAAAGGTTTCTAATTATTTTCCTTAGCAGAAGAATATCAGAGCAGCCTCTTTCTCCTGACAACTTCCTTGACTACTTGGTGGTAAGACTGTTCAGAAAATGACCAGCAGGTGGTTCTGTTGTTACAAAATGAATTGATGTTAACAGTACATGTATCCTTTAATATCTTGGAATTTAGAAAACATAAATAATGAATGTACATTGCAAAAGTGCTTAGCATACCACTCTCGTCAGTTATACATTCACTTATTTTTAAGGTTTACTTATCCTTTAAGGAACTTCCATTACATTTAATAGGCATTCTGTTTGTTTCTCAGAGGATTTTAATTCCCAAAACTATTCACTGTACATTGAGGCAGAGGTTTCTGAAACATCATTATAAATACAAAGGGTTATTACATTTTCTTGCAGTCGTTTTCTGTTGCACTTATATCAATAAACATGAGTTCATGTTCAAGTGCTTCGATGGTTGTTGTTTGGTTTTCCTTTCTAGTTAATGACCCTCGTACAGTACTGTGTTATAAATCACGTTAAAGTGAGACATCATGGGCTGTTGCATTGGAATATAATTTTGTTCAAAACCAGGAACTCGATATTTTACTTCTAGAATGCATGAAACATGCAGAAACAGTATTCAAATCTGTATGTCATTGATGTCTTCTGATATTATTTGTCCAGATGAAAGACATATTTATGAAGAAGTACTCAGGAGTAAATTCTCTAGTTACTGACGGATGGTTCCAGATGCTTTAGTAAGTACCCAGTATTTAATCAAAAGAAGGATTGGTTCTGTTCAGTAGTTACAACTCACACTAAACTGACCTCCCTGATGTAAATATGTTACCCCAACCCAATATCCATGTCACCAGATAGAAGGTACTGAAGTCAATTATTTGGTAATACTGCACAAAATAAATGTTATATTTCTGTATTTCAACTTTATGTTTACTTCTTTTCCCCAGCTTCATCTACTCTGTGCTGGTCATTATCACAGCGACTCTGTATCTTGCTGGTATTGAAGCTTACCTGGCCGTTATGGTGATTGCCCTGGTCTTGGGGTGGATAAATGCTTTATATTTTACAAGAGGCTTGAAGCTCACTGGGATGTACAGCATTATGCTTCAGAAGGTCAGAGCCCTATTCCTTGTTATAAGTGAAAGGGGGAACTCATAACTATAGCAGGGCCTTTTATGTATACTTTATTTGCTAACTGTCCTTTATAGCGTTCCTTATATCTGCCTTACATGGGCTGAACCATCTGTAGCATGTGATCTAACAGATATTGTACCTACCTTAAGGTAGTGCAGAGTTTTACACTGTATGTGTATCACACAGGATTTTGAACATTTAAAATGAACTTGATGGGCCCCAGAAAAGCACACAGTCTACAAAGTATGGCACAAACAATGGCACAAACTATTTGAAAATACAGTTTTAATGAAATTGTATGAAACAGTGTTTAGAAAATGGGATGATGTACATTATTATTATTATTATAATTTTTTTAATTCCCAGATATTAAAGGCTATATGTACTGTAAACATGAATGAATTGTGTTACAACAGCGCCACCTGCTGGTCATTTTCTGACCTGTCTGACCACCAAGTAGTCAAGGAAGTGGTCAGGAGAAATAAAGAGGCTGATCTGATGTTTTTCTGCTTAGGAAAGATTTGAGAAAGGCTCTTAATTGTTTTCCTAAGCAGAAGAACATCAGAGCAGCTTCTTTATTTCTCCTGACAACTTCCTTGACTACTTGGTGGTCAGACAGGTCAGAAAATGACCAGCAGGTGGTGCTGTTGTAACAAAATTCATTGATGTTAACAGAAGGTGAATCCTTTCATATCTTGCAGTTAAAAAGTAATCAATAAATGTACATCACAAACGTTATTAGAATAGAGCCCTCATCAATTTTACATTCACTTATTTTCAAGGCTGCATTTTAATTCTTTCTTACGTCACAAACCCCACTGAATTAACAGCTGACACAACATACAATCCTGTCTGACATGGTCTGTTGTACATTTCAGATCCTGTTTAAAGATTTGTTTCGCTTTCTGCTGGTGTACCTGCTCTTTATGGTCGGATTTGCATCAGGTAAGGCAGGGGTCCCCAACCGGGCCCCGGACAGTCTTGAACTGGGCTGCCAAAATTAATCTGGCGTGCCCAAATTGGACGCCAGCGACCTTAATTGGACGCCGGTGACCAGAATCGGATGCCAGAATTGGACGCCGGCCCCTCTCTCAACCCCCCGGACCATTAAAAACAATTTGCCGCTGTACCAGTCCCCGGACCAAAAAAGGTTGGGAACCCCTGAGATAAGGGCAGTTCCATCTGTCTTCCCACAAGAAGGCTTAAAGGATGAAGCATTTTTCCCTCTATTTTTCCTATATAAAAGGGATTTTCCTATATAATCCCTTTTGATAAATGCATAGATTATCTATTACAAACCATATTTCCTGTAACTACCAAAGCAGCAGTGTATGAAGCACTGTAGTAAAAAAAAGTTTCTTCCATCAGTTTGATAAGTTTAGCAATTTTATTCACTAAGGGGTGCCTAACGCATTGCATATTACACAGCAGTGTCAGACTGGGGGGATCCAGGCCCTATCAGGGGCCCGCACACTGGGTCGCCGACTTCCCCCGCTAACTTCTGGGCCCCTATTCAGCACCTGCCTGCAACCTACCCCAATCAGCACATACAGTACCTGCACTTTCTTTTCTATCAGTCGGGGTGGGGAGAAATAGCCAGGCAGATGGGAGTGGCCCGCCAGGTTTTTTCCTGGTGTCCAGCCAGCTCAGCCGACCCTATTACACAGTGAATATCACTTTACATGTCCTTTAAGTAGTGTTCAGTAAGAAATAAATATATGTTAGGTTTCAAAACATAGTACAGGTATGAGATCCCTTATCCGTAAAATGAATTACGGAATGGCCTTCTCCCAGATTATATCCTTTTTCTGTGTAATAATAAAACAGTAGCTTGTACTTGATCCCAACTAAGATATAATTAATCCTTATTGGAAGCAAAACCAGCCTATTGGGTTTATTTAATGTTTACATCATTTTCTAGTAGACTTAAGGTATGAAGATCCAAATTCTGTGAAGATCCATTATCCAGCAAACCCCAGGTCCCGAGCATTCTGGTCCTATACCTGTATTGTTAATTTTAAGATAAAGAATTATAGATTTTAAAAAAAAAAATAATAATTGTGACGTGATGGAAAACTTTCGACTTTGCTACATTTTTTTGTAAGTTTATTACTTGATTAGAAAATTGGGCTTTCTACGTGGATGATTTGGCCTACAGTCATAAGGGGCTATTTATTAAATCTGAGGTGTCCCATAATATTAAAATGCAGTTTTTCCATTTAGGATTATCCAGTGGCACATACTACCAGAAAAAGGTGTATTTTTATGAAAATTGTTTATTTTGATGAAGTAGTATGTTTGTTATGGGCAGTTTTTTGTCCAAGGGTATTTGCCAAAGTTAGGCATGCATAAAATCTATAAGTTATCAAGTTGATCCAGGGACTAGTCCAATTGCCATCCTGGGCAAATTCACTAAAGCTTGCAATTTAGCCAGCGATTGCTTCGCAGCCATCACAGGATGTTCTATACACTCCAATGCACTTCACCAAGTAAGAGATGGTGAAAGCAAGTCTGGCGAAAGAGGTAACATTCAGTAAAATCTGCTACTTAGTGAATTTGTAGAGTTATGTCCATTCACCAGAACAAACATTTGCCTGGCTTTAGAGTGCAAAGCACTCGTGTACATCTCCTTTGTTAGTTCGTAAATCCGCGAAGCAACAAAATGACGTCACGCTGGTGAATTATCACTAGCGCAAGTCACTTTGCCCTTTAGTGAATCTGCCCCTTGGAGTCAGGAAGGAATTTTTCCCCCCTCTGAGGCAAATTGGAGAGGCTTCAGATTGGGGTTTTCGCCTTCCTCTGGATCAACTAGCAGTTAGGCAGGTAAAAATAAACTTGATGGACGTGTGTCTTTTGTCAATGTAACTTACTGTTTTACTATGTTATTTTTGGACAAGGCCAAATTGCAGCAGCAAAATCAAAACCTAATTAACGGGTTAAAATTTAAAGTAATTAAACATGAATGTTTTCATCAGAATGTAAAGTGCTGGGATTTGAATTCTGAATGAAAAACAGACTTCCTATCCCCTCAGCTTTGGTATCCTTGCTGAATCCCTGTACTGACCAGGAGATATGCAATGATGGACAAGAAAACTGTACTGTTCCAGAAAATCCTTCCTGCCAACACAGCAGCACATTCAGCAAGTTAATGCTTAATCTCTTCACACTGGCCATTGGGATGGGAGACCTCGAGATGATCAGCCATGCCAAGTACCCTGCCGTCTTCATCATTCTGTTGGTGACGTACCTCATCATCACCTTCGTTCTCCTCCTTAACATGTTAATCGCTTTAATGGGGGAGACCGTTGGTGATGTGTCCAAGGAAAGCAAACAGATCTGGCAACTGCAGGTAAGTAAGCTGTTATATACTATGTACTATATTATATATATCTTTCACTCCCATAGGGATCACTTCAGATACTACCATATGTGATTTTAATGACATATTTCTCTTTGGAATGCTAATTTTTTTTTTTCAGTGGGCTACCACAATCCTAGATATAGAGAGATATCTTCCAGCCTTCATGAAGAAAGCCTTCCGCTCTGGAGAAATGGTGACTGTTGGAAAGAAACTGAATGGGGATCAAGATGAACGCTGGTGTTTTAGGTAATGTGCACAGAAACCGACAAATATACTGTAAGTGTGTGTTCAACATTCAACTACATCTTCAAAATGATTCCTGGTTCTTTGTGCTTGTTACCTTTTTGTGTATCTGCCATACATACAAATTCTGCCTTTGTGGCCACAAAGTATTCGAATATTTATCCATTCTACGAGGCATATTTATCAAATTTAAAAAATTTTTGAATTTTCAAGTAGTTTTTCAAGAAAACTTGAAAATCTCGATGGCTTGCTTATTTATGAAAAAAATCAAAAGTCACAAAATTGTTTAAAAAAAAAAAAAACACACATTCTACTCTTCTTTTTCAATGAGTCTGCAGTGTTCAAACTAGGGATGCACCGAATCCAGGATTCGGTTCAGGATTCGGCCAGGATTCAGTCTTTTTTAGCAGGATTCGGCCATCCTTCTGCCTGGTGTCACGTACCGTATCCCTGGTGGTCTAGTGGCTCACCTACATGCACGCGGGAGTGCCCGCCATGCCTCCAGCGGGGACGCTCACCGCGTGCATCCTTACCCTTCCCCTGCCGGTTCCCTAGTGCACGCCGCGCGCGCACTTCCGCCTTTTATAGGCGCATGCGCGCCGGCGTGATGACGTCACGCGCAATGGCGCCAAATTCAAACACTATTTAAAGGGATCTTAGTGTTCAGAGCATTGCCCGTTGTTAGGTTCTATTTGTTGGTTCCTGGGTGTGTTTCCTGATTGATTCCTGTCTGATCTACTGGTATTTGACCCTTGCTTTGCCTGACTATCCTGCTATTCTCCAATCCTGACCTTTGGCTTGTCTGATTATTCTGTCCTCTGGTATCCTGACCTTTTGCCTGTCCCCTGACTACTCTACACTCTCTAATCCTGATCCTGGCCTGTCTGACTATTCTACGCAGCTTGTGCTGTTCCAGCCTGCCTACTTCGCTTGGTGGTATTCTTCAACCCAATTCCTTGGTGAGATGATCGTGCCCCTGTGCTAGCCAGAACCTTTGCTTTACACCTCTCGTTAAGTCCAGGTGGCATCTGAGTAAGCCGAGGGCTCCTCCCGAGACCAAAGGCGGTCACTTAACTGGTGAAACCGAGCTGAGACAAAGGTGTTTGGCAATTGTTCTGGTATTGGGTGCCGTTCGTGACACCTGGCATATGCAAATTAGGGCCAGGGAGGGAAATCATGTGACTTTTTGGTACAAAACAAGGAAGTAAAAAACGTTTTCTCCTTCCCACCCATAATTTACATATGAAAATTAGGGTTCAGATTCGGTTTGGTATTCGGCCATATCTTTTGGGGGAAGCATTCAGGGTTCGGCCAAATCCTAAATAGTGGATTCGGTGCATCCCTAGTTCAAACATATAAAATACATGTTTTAAAATAGCTTGGGTTTGGAAAAATACACCTCCCAAGGACTTCTACAGTAACTCACCAGTTTTTGGCTGCCTGTATTTTATTTGAATTTTTAAATATTTTGCACTTCATAATTTCTGAATATTCAAGTTTTGGTAAACTCAAATTTGAATCAGCAATGCTAAATTTGTACATGCTATTTTTATTTTAGGACATTTTTGGTAATTCTATGCATTATTCAACAACTTTTTCAACTTTTCTTTATTCTTTGAATTCATAACATAGAAAAATATGTATCGTTAATAATACAATTAAAAGTAATACAACAACCAAGGGAATATGGATGTTGGTCAGCATTTTGCTAACCTAACAAGCAAATATATTTCTAAATAATCCTCCCAGCTGTTTGAAAACAAGATCTTGTCCAGGGCTGGACCAAGGGGTTGGCAGGGTAGGCAACCAACTAGGGTGCAATCAATGGGGGGGCACACTTCTCAGGGGACTTTTTTTTTGTTTTTTTATTTTTACTTTTCAGTTCACTTGGCTTGTTGGCCTTTATTAAAAGCACAATAATTATAAAAGCATGCCGCAACCCCCTCTGGGGTTTGTTTAATCCTGGTGCATCTGTATGGGCTACCCCATCCTGGAGCGTGACTTGACGCCTTCCGGTTCCATGCTGACACACTGGTGCGTTGATGCTCTGACGTGCATGCATAGTAGGCTGCAAGGCCAACGCAAGACGTCAGTCAGAGTCAGTCATTACAAAACCTGGATCGGTTGAGCAGAGAGGACCTGCCGGGCACTCTAGAGGGGAGTACTAACACTTCTCCCCGGAGAGACATGTCTGCTCTTTCCTGCTGGGCTTTTGGCACCTGCCTTTTATTTCTTGCTGGCACAGGTACAGATCATGGGGGCTTGGGTTGGCCACAGGTATGGTGGGGGTGTGGGCTTGGGGCCCGCAGCTGCAGACTGCAGTCTTAATGAATATGGCTGGGCCTGGGCCAATTGTTGGCTTCTGGCCTGGCAGTGGCACAGGTACAGATCATGGGCGCTCGGGTTGGGCATAGCACAGGTACAGGTGGGGGTCTGGGGTGGATATGGCTGGACCTGGACGGCAGGGGGCAGATGTCAGGGCACTGATTGGAACCCTTGCCCAGGATGCCCAAATACCTTGACCCATCCCTGTCCTTGTCTAATGTGTTTCCTTCCTTATTTAAGGGTCGACGAGGTGAACTGGTCCCACTGGAAACAGGATATTGCCATTATTAATGAGGATCCTGGAAGGAACAACTTGCAGAGAGGTAAGAGATTCACATTTGACACTTCTATAACTACAGATATATTTGGTATATTGTGAGAAACATTGCATCAAAGCAATAATCAGTTGCAACCATCCACATGCGGCTGTAATAAGTCAAGTGCAGTGCAAGTAGTAAATGATTAAAGGTGGCCATACATGGAGAGATCCACTCGTTTGGCGATGTTGCCAAACAACCAAATCTTCAGGTGGGCAATATTGGGCTAATACGATCGTGGTTCCTAGGGCTCAATGATCAGATCATAATTAAATGTAAATGTAAGTGGTTGGATCGCGGGACAGCATCAACAAACAGATGCGGCCACAATACGATGTTATTTTTAGTCCGGTCCAATCGACATCTGCCCAACTTTCAGCCAGATATCGATCTGGAAAGTGAGTCAGAGGGCCCCATAAATGGGCCAATAAGCTTAGTCTGTCAGCAGCTTTTATCGGCTCGTGTCTGGCCACCCTAAAACTAGGCGGTTGCATTGGGTTTTTACACTAGTGTACACATAATAGTAAGTAGGGGCTCTTAATTGAACGAAAAAGGGTCCAATTAGGATTCAAATGTCTACTTCCTAGTTCAATATCCTACAGAGGAATAAAATCTGGTCATTTTTGAATTCTTGAAGTGATGAAACAACTGCAACTAGAGAAAAAGAACTTTCATTTGAAGCAGCTTAGGTGGATCTTTGGTGATGCTGGGGGTGTTCTTCTGGATGATGTTTGATTGCAGATTGTGTTAATGTTTTTAGCAGTGGCTCGGGTGATTTCTTGGACAAGTATGATATCAAAGGCTAAACTAAAATCTACAATCAGTATAGATACTGGTGTATATATAATGTATGAAAGTGTATGGAGAGGTCAATGTGTGGGCACACTGGGATTCATTTGGAGGGGTTGACCTTGATGGACTTTTTTTAGCCCAACTCAGCTATGTAACTATCCTAAGTGTTTCTTGGCACAAATATCCAGGGCCACGCTTGGTCACTAACAGTATAGCTCCCAAGGGAGATTATTGGGGTTTGGATCACTTAAGTACCTCCACCCAGGGCTAGAAACAGGTAAAGTGAACATACAACACCATGGCAACTGCAGTAGCAGTAATTACGGTACCCAGTGTAAAAGACAATAGACATAAAAATAGTTAAATGTGCAGTGATTTGCAATAAATAGGCAATGCAATGAAAACAGTAAATTAACAATGTCAACATAATGCAGAATGTTGAGCAAAATAATAGTGATCACCCCTTGTATGAAAATGTCAAAGGTCCCTTAAACGATAAGTAAACCGTAACATAAGTGAATGTAAAATTGATTCTAAGCACTTTTGCACTGTACATTCATTATTAATTTTTTTTTTTATTCTAAGATATTCAAGGTTACAAGTACTGCTACTAACATCAATGAATTTTTTTACAGCAGCTCCGCCTGCTGGCCATTTTCTGACCACCAAGTAGTATTTGTCAGGAGAAAGAGGCTTCTCTGATGTTCTTCTAGTTAGAAAAAAATATAAACCTTTCTCACATCTTTCCAAACCAGAAAAATATAAACCAGCCCTCTTTCTTTCTCCTGACAACTTCCTTGACTACTTGGTAGTCAAACAGGTCAGCAACAGAATTCATTGTACAGTACATGAATCCTTTAATATCATGGAATTAAAAATAATGAATGCACATTGCAAATAGCACTCTCATCTATTTTACATTCACTTATCTTTAATGTTTACTTATCCTTTAACATGAATTAATTTAGCCTACACTTTATATTTCAATTATAATTGGTGTAGAACAAACAGCAGGTCATATACTGGTTCCAGTGGAGACTGACACACCAACATACACTCAAAGACAGACATGTGCATACAGATTGACACTCCCACACAAACATGATGTACATAATAGTAAATAATATGTGTGTGTTTGAGTTCAGTTCCTCTTGCCTCAAGGCGAACTCAGAGAGTTGCACAACTAGTCCAGTACTGATCAACATATATTTGGCTTTTAGCAGACAGGGATGTATTCCAATGTATTCAAATTTATCCTAAGCAGGAAAACATCAGAGCTGCTTCTTTCTTTGTCCTGACAACTTCCTTGACTACTTGGTGGTCAGACTGGTCAGAAAATGACCAGCAGGTGGTGCTGCTGTAACAAAATTCATTGATGTTAACTGTAAAATTTAAAATAGTGTAATTACAAATATTAAAATAATTATAAATAATTAAATTAATAATTAATACCATTTATAAATAATAAAAATAAATAAATATTAATTCATTAATAATTAAATTAAAATAATGAAAAATAAAAAAATGAATGTAGTTTAATTTAAAAAAAAAATAACATTGCAAAAGTGTTCTCATCAGTTTTACATTCACATATTTTTAAAGTTTACTTACCCTTTAAAGAACACTGAGCGTGCACACTATGGGCCTGCGAGGATTTAGCAAAGTAGTATAAGAAGAGTAGGAATGTGTGGGTTAAGAATCGTGAAACCCGACTTCCACCTTCCTTTTATAGGCACGTAGAGTCCGAGGGGCAAATTCGCTAATGCGCGAAGCATCTAACGCTACCGCTTATTCGCCAGCGTGACGTTAATTCGCAACTTCGTAAATTCACTAAGTCAGACTGGCGAAAATTCGGTAGCGAAGTAGATAGACTAGCGCAACTTTTCACCCTTACGCCAGGCGAAGTTGCTATGCTAATTCACTAAGATGACCATTTTAGCTCTTGCGCTAGACTTTTCTTCGCCAGGTCAGACCTGGTGAAGTTCAATACAATAGATAGGAGTTTGAAAAAAAAAAAAAAAACATTTCTAAGCTTCAAAAAAACACTGGTGTCTTTTACCTTTTGTAGGGTGATACAATAGCGAAACACTTTTTGGGGGGTTACCCTCCTTCCCCCCCTACATTTCCTAACATATGGCAACACAACTATACAGGGGGCACATGTAGGGCAATAGGACAACTTTATTTTATTTATTAAAGGTTTCCTGGGCTTGTGTAGTGGAATGTAGTGGCTGTAACATATACTTCTATTATACTTTCAATTTCACGATGTATGCAAATTAGGCATCGCTAGCGTAAATTCTCTTTGACTGACAAAGTAATGGTAGCGCAACTTCGCTACCGTTCGCCTCCCTGAGTGCAACTTCGCTGGCTGGCGAAAATTTACCTGGCGAAGTGCGGCGAACGTCAGTGAAGCTAGCGCATTTTCGCGCTTTAGTGAATTTGCCCCATACTTCCCTTCGTTTTGTCTCCAAAACCATCTTCAGAAAGGTCACAAATTCTTATTGCTGATTGGCCAGGCTGTGGCAGTATATGCAGCAGCCATGTTTTTAAAGTGACCGTGTTATGCATTTAAGGAAAGGGTATGTAACATTTCCTTACTATGTAACTATGCATGTTCGATTCATAAATCTACCTACTCTATAAACTATGACTAATGTCCTAGAAGGAGGTAGGCAGTTGCTACATGTAGTTGAGCAGAAATAGAGTTCATTGTTCCTTAGGCTTTAACATGCTACTTTCATGAGGGAATAAATGAACTAGCTAAAACAAGCTACCATAGAATAAAAGAGAAGTAAGTACGGAAAATAGGGAAGGATTGTATGAGGCAAAATGAGACAAAAAGAGGAATTGGTGGGAAGCAGGACTGGACTGAGAATGAAAATAGGCCCTGGCATTTCAGGTACACAAGAGGCCCATCAGCCCACATAGAGGCCAAAACAGTCCCCACCAGCCCACTAAACACTGACTTTCTATGGGACCTTATAGCAGCCCCTCTGGCATTTGCCCTAACCCACAAATGGCCAGTCCGGGCCTGGTGGGAAGAATGAGAGATGCAGAGTTTTGCTGCGCTACAGCTTTAGACCGATATTAACTGATTTTTTTTTTGTATTTTTCATAGATCGGCCAACTGTGGAGGAGCTTAAATCTGTCCAACCTTCAGAAGACGCCATGTCGCTTCTTGAAAAAAATTCTCAAGCGCCGGCTCATAACCAGAGAACGAAAATGCTCAGAGCTGGACGGATTATCAAACACAAAGCTAAATGAATGTGACACAGAGTATTGCACCCCACTACTAACTGCTCGGCTTTAGCATTGTGACGTTTATTTTTTTCAACTTTTTTCAGTACCATTTGAGTTCTTTCACACAGGACTAATGTAAAAAACGTTACATGACTTCAACCTTTCAGTTCCACAGATCATAGATTCTATAAAAGTTACAAAGTGCAACAGATCATATATTGTATGTTCACAGATAAAATGCAGGGTCGGACTGGCCCTGCGGGACACCAGTAAAAAACCTGGTGGGACCTGACCTTCATAGACCCCCCCACCTATTAAAAAAATCAGGCTTGTGCTGCTTTAAGGCAGTACCAAGGAGGGTACCATACTAGGGTCAGCGGGGGGGGGCAAAGGGGGACCCTGGACAGCAGTCCCGGTGGGCCCTTGATAAAATGCCTGTGCTTGATGCAGGGTCCCTTTACGCAAAGAGAAGAGCTGAGTTGATATTGATTCCTAGGATCCAAGTATCCCATTTTCCAATGGCAACAATGTCCAAGTAATGAAGATGGCTACCACCATTCCCTCTTTAATGCTAACCACCTAGAGTCGGCCTCACACCTCCTGTGAACATTGTATTTATTGGAGCAGGGAGGTCCCCCTGTGGCTCAGTGCCTATGGATTTGCCTGCTCTAATAAAAAAAATCCGACCACCTAAAAATACATATATTTAATCAAAAAAAGTACCCAAATGTTACTTTTTTTTTTATCTTTTCACAGTGGTTTTTTTTTTTTGGACAGCCATGAGCAACCTTTTTCACACAGTCAGTATACGTTTAAGTATAGTTTATTGTTTTAATGATTACTTTAATAGGGTTTTTTGCTCTAAAAAGTTATTTTATCAGTGCTCACACTGGGCTTCTGAGCAAAGATTTTACTGTGAAATAATGATTTATTTATTGAGTCATTTTCATAGATTTTTTTTTTTTTACTTTTGTAAACTTTTTCAAACATTTGTATGGCCTTTTTTGTCTGTAATTTTACCTATAAAAGGTTCATTGTGCAATAAGTTTAGGGGATAAGGAATTTTTAATACTGATCTCACTGTACAATACTTTTTTTATTGATTTGATTGATTTTATTGTAGTTTTAGTTCTGCATTGGACTTTATAGTTAGTTTTGGTCCATAAAAGGTTTGAAGCAAGTATTTCAGGGGTTTATACTTTGTTTAATTGCTTTGATTATAGAATTTTAGTTCTTTTTATGTATTTTATGTTTTGTGTAGGTTTTTATTTCTTGTTTTATGTCTTGTTGTGAGTGTAGTGTAGCAACGAATCGCTGTGCATTATATTTTTATATAATATGAGTGATTATATAGAATTGTAGTGATTTTATTGGATTTTCAAATGAAAATGACACACATGATTGTTTGTTCTAGAAAGATTCTGGGTAAGTGTAATATATAACTATGGGGTTTTTTTATCAACAGTCTCATTTTCGTGGTTGTTGTAATCACTACTAAACTTATGTACTCTAAAACTACAAATGGCGTGAGAGTTTTGTTTCAATAGATTTTTATTTTAGGGCAGTGATACATGGGAAGATTTGGGGAGATTTAGTCACCCGGCAACTAATTGCTTCTTCTTTGGGCAACTTATCTCCCCGAAAAGCCTTCTTGCCATCTAGAAATATCTACACGGTCGCTGACTGCTCTAGAGGGAAACAAACAAAGCTGGGAAGTAAGGTGGGCTCCCCCTGCTGTTCATAAATGAGTATTTCCCTGCCCAGCAGTTAGGGAATGTCTGACAATTCCTATAAACAGCACTAAATGAAGGGAGAATTTCACTGAATACAGTCAGGTTTCTTATGAAAACTGTACACATTTTTAAATTAAAGTATATTGGAGATAGATTTCTTTTTCATTAAAGAAAGTAAAAATTGGATTTTATTTTTTTGCTTTTCCTTGTCCTTTAAGTGTCACATTATTCCCATCGATAATCATCTTATCACAAATGGGAAAGAGAATACAATATACATGATTGTCAATATCACTTAAGATCATTCCCAACCGTTTTAGGTATAAATATCACAACATACTAAGGCATCAAAACAGTTCAATAACAAAAAAAACAAAAAAATTACATATAGATATAAAGTAAAAAGTGAAAAAGAAAAATTGGTGTTGGCCATGTATACATTTACTGATGTAGCCCTATGCATGCATAATGAAATAAAACTAATCTCTCAAGTGGTATATGATTGGCAGTGTCTCTGCAAAGTGTTGTTTTGGCGAATTTTCACTAGTGACGGCCACTTCGACCCTTCAGTAAATTTGCTCCATTGTCTCTAATGAAGAACAGACTCTATAGCAATGGCTGTCAGCATCTAGGTAAAATTTGGCTATTCTAACTGGAGTCAGGTACCTGAGAAACTGCACTTTATAGCCTGCCTCTAGCATAATGTTGTTGATAGAACATTTCCGTGTGTTATTACATAGTTTAAAGCAATCTTGCTCAAAAAATGTCCACCCTGTCTCTTTTTCCCATGCCTTAAAGGATAACACAGCTCTACGAAATAAGTTGGCGCTATAGAAATACATGTTGATAATAATAATAATAATAATAAAATTCAAATTCAACCTTAAAATTCAATGAAAATAAAAATGATCAGGGTCCTATTCTAAGCACTTTGCAATGTACATTATTATATTTTTTTTAATTCCCAGATATTAAAGGCTATATGTACTGTAAACACAAATGTTTTGTTACAACAGCACCATCTGCTGGTCATTTTCTGACCAGTCTGACCACCAAGTAGTCAAGGAAGTTGTCAGGAGAAATAAAGAGGCTGATCTGATTTGATAAAGGCTCTTAATTGTTGTCCTAAGCAGAAGAACATGAGAGCAGCCTCTTTATTTCCCCTGACAACTTCCTTGACTACTTGGCGGTCAGACAGGTCAGAAAATGACAGGTCAGAAAATGTTAACAGAAGATGAATCATTTAATATCTTGCAGTTAAAAAGTAATAAGTAAATGTACATCACAAAAATTATTAGAATAGAGCCCTCATCAATTTTAAATTTATTTATTTTCAAGGTTTACTTATCCTTTAATATTTCCATTATAATCTGAGCAGAACAAACAGCAGGATATATAATGGTTCCAGTGGAGACTGACACACCAACATACACTCAAAGACAGACATGTGCATACAGATTGACACTCCCACACACAAACATGATGTACATAATAGTAAAGAATATGAGTGTGTTTGAGTTCAGTTCCTCTTGCCTCAAGGCGAACTCAGAGAGTTGCACAACTAGTCCAGTACTGATCAACATATATTTGGCTTTTAGCAGACAGGCATGTATTCCAGTGTACAAATTCTGAGCCGTGGGTGATACACATGCAACTGGAGTGTTCTGAGAGTAGCAGGAGGCTGGAGTAAAAAAGCAAGGTAGGTGGCGGAGGATCCATCTGCTTACTATCTGCTCCAAAACTGACCATTCTCTGTTTACAGGTAAACACAGTGGGGAAAGTCTTTAGTGTAAAGGGGTATGGCTTTTACTGTAGCTTTTAGAGTCCAGAAGACAAAGGAGAGAACTCAGTGCTGTGACAGTTACTGTATATTGGGGATAATTGGCTAATGCCATCAGTACTAGATACCATCACTATAACAAACAAGGGAAAGTTGTGCTCACCACTAATTTTTAAAACCATTAGGCGGGAGTGCATTGAGGCTGTGACCACAAAATACATATAGACACATACAAGAGGTCAAGTCAGTAGAAGTGATCAAGGGCGACTCCTTCAAGGCAATTTTCCGGGTATAACACCTCCGCCACAGGTGTAAATAATAGACAATCTTCATAGGTAACCAGGAAATGCCAACAAAAGCAGAACTTGCTGCAAAAAGTGTTTATTCACGACATGTTTCGGGCTGGTGTGCCCTTTATCAAGTGTTATAAAGCTTTGCTCTACAAACATTTATAGTAAAACAAAGATGTGATGTCATAGCCACATTAAGTGAATTGGCTTAACATTTACCATATTATACAAAACAGGTGTACAGGGCATGAAAATCATGCGGTATAAAATATAAACCTTAAAACACAGTGTAATTCACCTATCAGTGCGAAGTGTTAAAAACTTCATCCTAGTCCAGGATCCAGGTATTTTCCACACCTTCCAGGACATAATATTAAAAACACCTAAAAGACAAAAAAACTTATGGAACTGCCACATACATAGGCCTACCACTAAACCTTGATAAATGTACCATACATAAGAGGATTAACCCTTCTTCTTACCGGAGAATCTTTAGTATTCCCAACCTCTTTCTTCTATTAATGGGTACAATTTAGTATTATCTGTAAATGAAAAAAGCATTTATTTAAACGTATACCACAAGGAAAAACTAACCCAAAAAGCATTTTACACTCCAACTCTCGTTTAAGCCTTTGGGTTGGATTGTATCTAATTTCTTTATCCAAAAGGCTTCTCTCTGTAGTCTAAATTTCTGCAAATCCCCACCTCTCCTTAGTGGTTGAACTACCTCCAGTATTGTCCACTTTAATTGAACCAAATTATGTTTTGCTATACTAAAGTGTCTGGCAACTGATGTGTCAGTGGCTGTGCCTTTTTTAAAATTTCGTATACTATTTCGATGCTCCTTAATCCTTGTTTTTATCGCTCGACCAGTTTGTCCTACGTATCCCATTCCACAAGGGCATTTAAGTAGATAAATGACATTAGTAGTGTCACATGTAGCAAAGTGTCTCATTCTTATCGGGCTACCTTGTGTCGGATGGTGTAATACTTCCCCTTTAATTATAGATGAACAACAGATACAGTTAAGGCATGCAAAAGTACCCCTTTGTGGTTTCCCTAAAAATCTCTGTGCACCTTTCTTCACGGGACCTGACTCTGTCTGGCATAGAATATCTCTCAGGCTTTTCCCTTTAGTGTAGCTGAATAAGGGTGGTTTAACAGACACATTTCTCAAACATTTATCTTGTAACAATATAGGCGTTTAAGCGTTTAAATAAATGCTTTTTTCATTTACAGATAATACTAAATTGTACCCATTAATAGAAGAAAGAGGTTGGGAATACTAAAGATTCTCCGGTAAGAAGAAGGGTTAATCCTCTTATGTATGGTACATTTATCAAGGTTTAGTGGTAGGCCTATGTATGTGGCAGTTCCACATGTTTTGTATAATATGGTAAATGTTAAGCCAATTCACTTAATGTGGCTATGACATCACATCCTTGTTTTACTATAAATGTTTGTAGAGCAAAGCTTTGTAACACTTGATAAAGGGCACACCAGCCCGAAACATGTCGTGAATAAACACTTTTTGCAGCAAGTTCTGCTTTTGTTGGCATTTCCTGGTTACCTATGAAGATTGTCACATACAAGAGGTCCTCTGCACTCAACCCATTATCAGTATATTTAAGACATGGAGACATTTTGTGCATACAGCTACTACAAAATGCCTTACCCTTTAAACAAAACAGGGATTGTTTGTCCGTATATTGCAATATATTTAAGATGGACAACTATGTCAAAATCATTGAAAGCAGCAAGTAAGTTGTTGGTAAAACTTAGTCCCTTTGTAAAATGTATAATGAAGTAATGGAATTCTTAATGAATCAGATGAAAATTGAGCGTAGGATTGGCCAGATATGGGATGAACTTGACGTAGTTGGCCAAAGGACCAGTAACAGCAAAAAATTTAATTGTGTTAAAGTAATAAAAATATAATGCAGTGTTGCCCTGCACTGTTAAAATTGCAGTGTTTGCTTCAGAAACACTACTATTGTTTATATAAATAAGCTGTTGTGTAGCCATGGGGGCAACTAGTCAAAGGAGAAAAGGCTCAAGTTACACAGCAGATAGCAGATAATCTCTGTAGAACATAATATTATCTGTTATCCATTACTTATCCTGTGCCATATAGCCTTTTATCAATTTCTGCCATTGCTACTTAGCAGCTTGTTTATATGAACTATAGTAGTGTTTCTGAAGTAAACAGATCAGTTTTAACAGCGCAGGGCAAAACTACATGATATTTTCTTAACTTTAAAACACTTTAATTTTTTGGTGTTACTGTTCCTTTAAATATATTGCAATATATGGAGAAACAATCCAGGCTTCTTTAAAGGGTAAGGCATTTTTTAGTAGCTGTATGCACAAAATGTCTCAATGTCTTAAATATATTGATAATGGGTTGAGTGCAGAGGACCTCTTGTATTTGTCTATAGATACCATCACTATCAAATTACTAATCCTTCTTATAGGGCATGTTTTGCCTTTGACTACTCTATGGATTATCTGCTGCCCTTGTGTTGTTGCGCCTTTCACACATGGATCTCCATGGATCCACATTCTCACATGAAAATTTTAATTTGATCTTATACATTCTAAATCCCTCAGTAGGGTGTGATTGCACTCTCTGCACTAGAAGAGCAGGAATTTTAACTTTAAAATCACAAGGAGAAGCTTTTTACTGCCCATGAAAACCTGCTGAACACCTGCTGAGTCATCCTTGTCCTACATATAATTTCTCACTATCCACAAGTGATAGTGCATCACAGTGAAATTCATAGAAATCACATTTAAAGCAATCCAAGCATTGTCATTATCATTGTAACCCTTTGCTTGCCCTTACGTATTTAACGCTTCAGAAGCCTGAATTCTCTTTGCAGTTAGGTAAAATATACTGGGATTTATAGCACAGCGCATCCACCTAGTGGGCACTGAGGAATAGCACGTCAAGGGAATTCCAATTGGAAAAGGAACAATATAAAACACAAGGAAAAGAAAGTTGGCATCGAATTCACAATACACTCCTGCAGTTAGTGGGTGAGCTCATTTCCAGAACCTCGGTTGGCATGGCCATTTTTTTCTAGCAACCTCGGGGGGACAATAAGAACTAGTCAAAGAAAATGATGCAACTGAATGATGTAGAGATATTCCTTTGAATGCGTTGCTGAATGACAGTCCTGGCCCAAGGAGCAGTGGGTGGGGCTTCTGGCACCGTTCCTCAAAAAGTCAAGACAAAACAAATTTTGAAACCACAATCCCTGTAGGGCATCAGCTAGTTGCTCAATTCAACAGAGATCTGGTTTTGCCAAATCCAGAAAGACAAGAAAGAAGGTTCACTAGAGAGCTGTATTTTCAATTGATATATTTAAGTTGCAGGCACAACATGTTTCGGACCTCAAGGGTCCTTCCTCTGGTGCAGTGTACACCAAACAGTGTTAATTGACCTTTTAAAGGCTGACTCCTACGTTCCAATTGCAATTACATGACCATACAAGTGTTTAAATCAGCTCTATCTTCAGGCCAGATGTATAAATAACAAGATAATGCATAAAGGATACTCCAATAAAGTCTATCCTAAAACTGACCAACCTAGTACATTTTGTTATACTACTTTTCAACATTGTTTCAATATGTATAAATAGATCATACCATCTGGTTATTTGTAGTCCATCAGTAATAGTCCAAACGAAATATCGCAAAACCAGATGGTGACAGTGATCTAAGAAAAAATGTAACAAGTTAGTGTAAGACAAATGTTCTATAAGAAGCATTTTAAACTCCAAGTCTCATTCATTCCCGTGGGTTCTATTGTATTCAATAAATCAATCCATCTTGCTTCTTGTTGCAATAACAATATTTTTCTGTCGCCATTTTTCTGTCTAACTTTTTGTAAGACCATCCATTTTAGCCTTACAACATTTTTCATTAAAGGAATGTCTACCAACATATTAGTCTTTTTATTATTTGGATCAAATGGGGTAACAGACCTCTTGTGTTCACCAATCCTGGTTTTTATAGTTCATGTCGTTTGCCCCACATATAATTTGCCACATGGGCATTTGAGGGCATACACTACATCATCTGAATTGCAAGTATGGTGTTGTGTTATCGGAATTTTTAGCCCTTGATGTGGGTGTGTAATGTATTCTCCTTATTATTGAATTGCATTTATTACAGTTAAGAAACAGAAACTTGTTGTTTTTTGGTTTTGCATTTGGGTAGTTTGTGTAGTGATTATGATATATAAAGAGTAAACACAGTTGTTTGACAACAATTGGCTTCAGCCAACCACTTACCATGAGTGAAAGAAAAGTTTTTGTGTTATCATTCATATTCTCTGAAAAATGGTTAAGAAATCATACATTTTTCCAGGGTGTGTAAACTTATATGCACAACTGTACATGTTGGCCAAGTCACCCCACTCCCAAATGCATGACCTCTTCTGCCTGGTAAACAAATGGATACATATATATCTAATGAATTAGCCTGTACCACTGATGCAGGGAGAGAATTCCACATCTTCACAGCTCTCACTGTAAAAAAAACCCTTGGAATGGATGACCTTGTGTCAGCTGGAAAGACCTACTGGTGAATAAAGCATTAGAGAGATTATTATATGATATATTTATACATAGTTATCATATCCCCCCTTAAGTGCCTCTTCTCCAGCGTGAATATCCCCAATTTGGCCAGTCTTTCCTCATAGCTAAGATTTCCCATTTTTTCATAGATTTACCAGCTTAGTTGCCTTTCTCTGTACTCTCTCTAATACAATAATGTCCTGTTTGAGTGAGGGAGACCAAAACTGTACAGCATATTCTAGATGTGGCCTTACAAGTGCTCTATAAAGTGGAAGAATAACCCCCTCCTCATCTATGCCCCTTTTAATACAGCTCAAGACCTTATTGGCCCTTGATGCTGCGGACTGGCACTGCTTGCTACAGCCAAGTTTATTATCTACAAAAACTCCAATGTAATTTTCCATAATGGATTTGCCTAGTGCAGTCCCATTAAGAGTATAAGTGGCAAGGATATTTTTACATTCCAGTTGCATGGCTTTACATTTATCAACATTGAATCTCATTTGCCACTTAGCTGCCCATATTTCTAGTTTGTCAAGATCCTTTTGCAAGGATGCCACATCCTGGATGGAATTAATTGGGCTGGATAGTTTTGTGTCATGTGCAAACACTGATACATTATTTGAAATACCCTCCCCTAAGTCATTAAAAAACAAGTAAAATAAAAGTGGACCCACTACTGAACACTTAGAACTTTACTCCAAGTAGAGAATGCACCATTAAAAACCACCCACTGTACCCGATCCTGTAGCCAGTTCCCTATCCATGTGCAAATGACTTAATTATGCCCAACAGACCTTAGTTTAGAAAGCAGTTGTTTGTGGGACATGGTATCAAACACTTTGGCAAAATCCAACTAGATCACTACTACTCTACTCCCCCCCACCCCACAGTCCAGCATCTTACTTAACTCATCATAAATAGCCTCATAAATTTTGTCTAACATGACCTATAAAGCCATGCTGATTGCTGCTTATAATTCCATTCGACTAGGACAACATTTTGAATGTGATCCCTTAACAAGCCTTCAAATAATTTGCCCACCACAGATGTAAAACTTACTGGCCTATAATTGCCAGGCTGAGAATATATATATTTAATATTTAAATATTGGAATGACATCAGCTTTTCTTAAATTGATAGGCATCATACCAGATGAGAAAATCAGAAATAGGGGCTGGTCTAAAACTAAACTAAGCTCTCTTAGAACCCAGGGGTGTATGTTATCAGAGCCTTGTTTACATTCATTTTTAATAAAGCTTTATGAATCATATCCTGAGTCAGCCACTGACTAGATTGAGCTGAGCCCTCAGTGCAGCTATGAAGTGAGCCTGGGAACTCAGACTCCTCTATTGTATACAATGAAGAAAAGAACTGATTTAGCACATTTGCCTTTTCTGTATCTATTATATATATTATAATATACTGATACCATTATTTAATGGAGCAACAATCTTAAGCTGCATCTTTTTACTATTAATACATTTAAAAACTTAGCAGCTGAGGATATTGAAGGCCCAAGGTCACCACTTCACACAGCAACAGAAAAGACCCAGACTCCCATAACCACAAGCAAGAGGATATTAGGAGAAAGGGGTGTTGGGAGAAATAGACTGTGGATGGATTCAGTGGGAAAAAATAGTACAGGATCTGAGGTGTCTCAGACCAAACTTGAGGGTCTTGCAAATATTAAAAGACTGAAACCAGTGCCTCAATCTGGGCTAACTAAAAACAAACCCATATGCATGAGATATCTTGATGTTAAGCAAATGATGGCTTTATTGGATTCTGGAAGTTCATTTATAGCAGTGAAAGCCAATCTGGTCACTTCTGGTGCGAGTGGTCAGAAAGCAAAAATTTCTGTGTTGTGGATGTCTGTAGAAGTCGTTTGTTGACATCATATGATACTTGAATGTCGAGCCCTCAGTATTTTCCTCCTTCATGTTGGCAGGAGATTGGGGACTGATACTGAGGGAAATCCAGGGCCCAGTCAGGGTAGTAAGATCCAAGACAGCCTACAGCTTCCTTTGGAGTTCCCTGATTTAGAGTCCCATAGACAAAACGTAGGTTCTGAACAGCTAAAAGACCTCACCTATAGGGCTCTGGAAAATATTGTATTGATTTATGGTAAGACTTTTGAGCCCAATGACAGGGTCAGTTTTCCTTATTTTGTACTTAAAGGAAAACTAAACCCATTCTTGAAAAACACCCTTTCCCCCTACCCTGGGTAGATACCCCTCCCTCCTCCCCGCCAGCCTAGTTGCCCTCCCGGGCAAATGCCCCTAATTTTTTACTTGCCCCTCCATGCAGATTTGGGCCTTGGGAGTTCACTTCGTCATCTTCTTTTTTTTCAGTCTTCTTCAGAATTAGACCAGTGTTTTCAGTGCAGGTGCAGTTGGAGTAAATTTCCAGTCCCAAAAAAGTAAAAATTAGGGGCAACTAGGCTGGGGGGAGGTCTACCCAGGGGAGGGGGGAAGATTTTTTTTCAAGAATGTGTTCAGTTCTCCTTTAAGGGAGATCTGTTATATTGTATGTCTAAAAAGGCTAATGAAGTCATAGAACAGCTTGTGGTTCCCAAGGCCGTTTTTTTGGACCTTATTATGTCTGCATTGTTTAGTGTGTGTTTAATGCAAGGATTAGAAACCTTTTTCAAATCTGCTTTTTCAGAGCAGCCTTTTTCTTTCTCCTGACAACTTCCTTGGCTACTTGGTGGTCAGACAGGTCAGAAAATGACCAGCAGGTGGCGCTGATGTAACAAAATTCATTGATGTCAACAGTACATGTATCCTATAACATCTTGGAATTAAAAAATAAATAAATAATGTACAATGCAAAAGTGCTTAGAATCACATTTGCATCAATTTCACTTGTTTTTAAGGTTTACTTATCCTTTAAAGGCCTGGATTTTTCAGTTGTGTTGGTTAGACCCTTGTTTGGGAGAGAAAATGACAAGGAGGGAAAGTGATATAGTAGAGAATGAAAAAGCACAATCACATTGCCCAGATCAATATTGTAAATTTATGCCATTATCCTGTAAACGTATATAAATGTATAATTTTTATTGTATTATTTCTAATATTTGCTTAATGCTCCCCAGGTGTAAAAGATGGCAGATGCCTTGCACCTCCTTAAACCTAATGCCCCACAGCAGGATTACCATGGTGCCTCTACAAATAATGAATATCTCCTAAAATCATTTCACGGATATGAAGATGAAAAAAGTACAGGCTTCCATGGGTCACCGAGGCTTTATATACAAACAATGCCTGGGGACATTATAATGGAGAGGTGTGTAGCATCACCCATGGACTGTTTATATGAGGAACTACCCTCTCACTCTACGGAAAGCAGTAACGAGTAAGAAGTGGCTTTTGATTATATATTTTATGAAACTCCTTTCTTTCTTATCAATTTATTATTACAGGTATGGGATCCGTTATCCAGAAGCCTCTTATACATAAAGCTTTGAGTTATGGGAAGGTTGCCTCCCATAGACTGCATTTTATCCAAATAATCCAAACTTTTAAAAATGATTAAATTTTTCTTTCTAATAATAAAAGACTACCTTGTATTTACATAGCTACATAGTTACATAGTTAAATTGGGTTGAAAAAAGACGAAGTCCATAAAGTTCAACCCCTCCAAATGAAAACCCAGCA
>CM044441.1:143659550-143682171 GCA_024363595.1 Xenopus borealis
TTCATTAAAGAAAGTAAAAATGGGATTTTATTTCTTTTCCTTTCCTTGCCCTTTAAGGTCTATGTTGCCGCGTTTTTATTATTTTTTTGTGGCAAAATGGTACGGTAGTTATATGAAAAGCAGAAAGACTATGAAGATTTTCATTCATCCAGGTGAAACCTGGACTTGCTGAGTAATCCTTGAAGACGTTTCACTACTCATCTGAGCAGCAGTTCAACTGTCACCTGTCACCTCTTTGAAGAGTTACAATGTGCCATTGTGATTGGATTAGTGGAAGAGTTTATATGCAGAGAACTTCCCACACCAGTCAGTTGAAAAGAAGAAGCTGCTCGGATGAGTAGTGAAACGTTTTCAAGGATTACTCAGCGAGTCCAGTTGTTGTTTTTTTTAGAATTACTTATATTAGATATGAAAAGCAGAATTTCGCGCCACTTCTCTATACCTGGCAAAAACGTTTGCTCATTGCTACTGATCAATGCCTTCCATTGTTATCAATGGGAACAGTTCCTCTTGTGGATTATGTTCTTGAGTCCTTGTTGTGTTATGGTAATCTTGGCCCAATGCCCAATGGCATTCCTCTCCTCTTTAGTGCCACAGCAAGGTGGTGGTGCCCATTGTGTACTTTTGATGCATCGCTGTGTAGTGATGTCATAGTGCAGGTGCATGATATCATCGTTTGCTGCCAAACTAGAAATAAAAGGATGCCAAAGACCTGGTTCAGTGCTCAAATATAGGTTCTCCTGAGTGTTCCTGGGTGCTATACAATTCTCTACTGACTGATTTTTGGATGTTCCTGACTATGCTGAATGCTGCCTTCCCTTGAATCTTTGCCTGGATCTTGACCTTGAGGCGTTTAGCCCCCTTGTGTACCGTGAACTGGACTTTTATCTTCTAGCTTGCATTGCAGCTTCCAACCTTCTACAGCCACTGGGCCTTGATGCTAAACCAGCTGATTGACTGACTAACTAAAGCTGGCTATGCATTTATATCTTGGTGAGGTTGTCAAATTAACATATATTTTCCTGTTTGGCCTCTTATGTGTGGGGCTAAATTGGACATTGATTGATTGTTGACCAGTTGGGCAGGGACTGCATCAGTATGTTGATGCAACTCAGCAGTGGAGTAACTAGAGTGCACCGGACTCCCTGCAAGGAAATCTTCAAAAGGGCCCGGCGCACTCCACTCCCCATCACTCCCACCCACTTCCTACCCTGTCTCTGCCCTGCCCATGGTACACCTATGTCCCACCTCAACTACATCCATTCCCTGCACCAACTCCGCCCACTCCTGACCGACTTGAGTCCCAGGTAAGAGAGATGCTGGGGAGGAAGGGGGGGGGGTTTATTAGCTATAGAGGCGGCAGACCCCATAGTCCAGGCTCACCTGCAACAGCCTATTTAATTATGCCACTGAAACTCAATATGATTCTCTGTTATCATACATACAAGGGATGCGTTATATGCTTATGATATTATTACCTTCATCAGTGACCAAAATCAGAATATTTCATCTGCACAGAGTGCGGTAGGAAGAATACATCATCGTGCAACTTTTTAGATCTTTGTGTTTGTTGTTCTAGGTGAACTTCCCCTGTCCCTTGCCGCTTGCACCAACCAGCCTGATATTGTGAAATATTTAATAGAGAATGCCCATAATAAGGCAGATTTATGTCGTCAGGATTCCCGTGGTAACACAGTTCTGCACGCCTTAGTCGCCATTGCGGACAATTCAGAGGAAAACACCAAATTTGTCACTGAGATGTATGATCTTTTGTTAATTAAATATGCAAAGTTGTGCGCTCAACGTGCCATCCCCAATAACAACCGCATGTCGTCTCTCACGACAGCAGCCAAACTGGAAAAAATAGAGGTAAGAAATTTTGCTTTTAGAACTATATTTTGTGTTTTAGGGTTATCTAAACTGCAGTCCTTTCAGAGTATCGCAACATGTCAGATAATTAGCTGCCAAGGTCTAGCAATGCCAAATCAGTAGCTGTAGCCAGATAAGCATGTGTAATTCCTGACATCTGCTGGAATGATAAGGGATCCCAACAAGTCATTTGAACTGCAATATATTTTACATAAAGCAACTGACAAAAATTCTGGGATCCTCATTAAATGGTCTGGAAGAGCTGTGTAACATTTGTTTTTCATAGAGGAGTTTGTTGTTCTTTACCTGCATCCTTCAAGCAGCCATTCAAGCAAAGGATGTGCAGTAAATAACAGACATGTTGTGAATAATCCCATTGTATACTACAGTGCTTATCTGTTATTTGCTGTGTATCCTGTGCCTTTTCTCCTTTTTCAGTTTTGAATGGCTGCCCCCATGGCTACACAGCAGCTTGTTTATATAAACTATAGTAGTACTTATCTGTTATCTACTGTGTATCCTGTGCTTGAATGGCTGCCCCCAGGGCTACACAGCAGCTTGTTTCTATAAACTATAGTAGTACTTATCTGTTATCTACTGTGTATCCTGTGCTTGAATGGCTGCCCCCAGGGCTACACAGCAGCTTGTTTATATAAACTATAGTAGTACTTATCTGTTATCTACTGTGTGTCCTGTGATTGAATGGCTGCTCCCATGGCTACACCTCAGCCTTGTTTATATAAATTATAGTAGAGTTTCTGAAGTAAACACACCACACTCTTCTTTTAAATGTGCATTAGAAAGAAATGTTAAAATGGAAATATCAAAATGGTTTTGCTTTAAAGTGGGTGAAACCAGAAAGTATTGGTGTGTGAAGCTTAATATAAGAATGGGAGTGGCTTATGGTTGTGGGAGGGGCTTGTTTTAGCACGTTGCACTACACTCACCACAGAGAGCATCCCTTTTTTTTTTTTCACTCCAATTCAAGCACTGCCTCAGAATATTCTCAACTTTACCATTCTTGGCCCCTTAGTGGCCCATCCCTAGACTTGGAAAGCCGTGCTTCAGACACAATTTAAAATTTTTTTTTTTAATCTTGTTTGTTTAGTAAAGATCTACTTTCATCTCCAGCACAGACTCTTATGCTTGCCATAGACGCAAAGATCCGATCGTTCGAATCTGCCACTAACCTTCAGATCAAATAAAGTAGTAAAAGCACAGGTCAGCGGACGTTCTGCCCCTGACAGGGATCGTACAAAAGTTGTACGGTTAAAAACCTAGTGACGGTCTCCCACTGAAAATCGTACAATCTGCAATAGACGCAAAGATATGATCGCCAGCCGACAGAAATTTTCTAACCTGGCCCATCGACCAAACGACCGATCGGCATGGCAACTCCACACACGATCCAAAAATCGTATGAATCGAGGATTCGTACGATCGGATCGTTGCGTCTATGGCCAGCTTTAGGAGCACAAAGCAGGCCACAATATTTTGAATGAAGGTTTATTAGACTTGTTGTCCTGGCAAATACATTGGAGTCCCGCAGAGAGAGAAAGGGGAGTTGTGAGCAAACTAAAGAAATAAATGATTGGCTACCGCCCCCTCCTCTTTACCTTGCTGGTCAGTTTAATGACTGAAATAGAGAAACCTCAAATTACTATTATCATGTTTTTTTCTAAGCAGAGCAACATTAGAACCATTGGCAAGTTTGAGCAAGAAGCCCTGAGCTTGGAAGCCATCCGCAACAAAGAAAACATGTCACCTCTCATGATGGCAGCCAAACTTGGAAAAATAGGGGTAAGTGTTATTGTATACTTTTACAAGTATAATATGTGTGTAGGGATGGATAGAGTTAAAGGGCAAGGAAAGTCTAAAATAGAATAAGGCTGTAAATGCTATATTTTGTATACTAAACATAAACATGAACTTACTGCACCACAAGCCCAATCAAACAAATGATTTATGCTTTCAAAGTTGGCCACAGGGGGCTGTCATCTTGTAACATCTTTGCAAGACTAGACTACATGCACATGCTCAGTGTGGTCTGGACTTCTTAGGGATTGTCATAAATGATCAAAAAACAAAGCTGCTTGAGTTCTGCATGGCTGGTAAGTACGGCAGGGGCTCCCCCTGCTGTTTATAAGTATGATTGTTTCCCTGCCAGAAGTTAGGGACTGTCTGACAATTCCTATCCACAGCAGTAAATGAAGGGAGAATTTCACTGCATACAGTCAGGTTTCTTATAAAAACAGTACACATTTTTTAATTATAGTATATTGGAATTATATTTATTTTTTATTAAAGAAAGTAAAAATTGGATTTTATTTATTTGCCTTTCCTTGCCCTTTAAATTCCCCTGCTAGTTTAGTAATTCCTAGTATCTGTAACCAGCACTGCTAGGTGGGATGTTTTCCCTATTGGCCTATGATGTTGTTAAAAACGCCTGTCCTTGTTTAATAAAATAGTTAGGGGCACATGGATTTCGAGCTCCACCTGTATTATCACACTTCAGGTAGAAGATACTCAGATATGGTTTCTCCACAAGGTGATCTTATACCATGTATATTTATGGTTTGGTAAAGAAGAAGGAGAAAGGAGGAATGTATACCGTCCCACAATCCCTCTACAATTTTTTTAACCATGTTTGTGTCTTAATAAATAAATGTGATCATTTCAACATCTAATTAAGGTGAATTCATTCAAATAATTAATGTAATTAATTATACACTCGATAAATAAATTAATTAATAAAGTGAAATCATTGTGTAATTCATTGTGACATAAAAGTGATAAGTGGCGTGATTGATATAAATGAGAAACAAATTGGATCCACGGCAGAGAACCTCCAGTAATGGAAAGTTAAAACATAACTTTTAATAGGCTCCTAAAAATTAGTTCATGATGGGAAAAATACTTAAAAAGGCTAAAAACACTTAAAAAAGAGGTGGAAATCCGATCTCTATAAGTGATATGGGATGTCAGCGTAATTGTGTCATTAGGCTGTTCTGCTCGAGATCTTACATCACCTAAGTGCCCTATAAAGAGTAAAGGGGGTTTTTGGGAAGAGAACCGAAGTGGTTAAAAGAATTGCCTGGTGTGGAGGTGAATGGACACTTACGACATTGGAAAGCAACCTTGTGTCGAAAAAGAAAGAAACAGACTCTCTCATGGGGTTAATTCAAAGTATTGAACACAGTATCTTGAGGGCGCATGGGTCCCCTAAGTAATATCAATGAACTGGCCCAGCACTGACGGTGCGCATGTGTGAGGCTAACACTGTGTCCTCTCAGAGGCACCTAGGTGAATTGGCCTATTCCCTCAATGCTAGAACGCGTCACCGTTACAGCAAATTTATTTGTGCATGAGCTCAGTCCATGCCCCACCCCTTAAGAGTTGAATGGATTCCGTATCACCTCCCTGATTAAATCATCGCTGCTGCCACTTTACACATGCGGTTCTCTAATCCATTCTTCCCAATCGCTAGACTACTTAGCGAGGAGCTGCAGTGCCTGACGCACGTTTCGCCGAGTATAGGCTTTATCAAAGGCAAATGGCGGCGTGTTCTCGCGATACTTACATCATCTCGAGCACGCCTATAGGTTCACTATTGTCACATGGTTAAGATCTATTCTCCAATTGTATCGATCTCAAGCCGTGTGTTCTCGCGATACTTTCATCCTCACGGGCACACCTATAGGTTCACTATAATCACATGGTTAATTCAATTCTCCAACTTACCGATCTAAAGGGAAAGTATGAGCAATCGAAGTATTAATTTCAAATTGCAACAATCAGTTCCCAAATATCGTTATATCTTCAGATTTACATACAAGAAATTATTTTATTTGAAAGTGGGAATTCCATTTTATGGTTAGTTCTAATATACTGGCAACTCAATTGGTGCCATGGCAGAACGATTCATATTATAGTTCATATAGTTCATATAGTTCATATAATTCATATTATAATTATATTCATATTATTCAAATTCATAGAGAGAACTTGTCGCTATTTGTAGGCAAAACATATTCAATGTTTATTATTATGTCCCTATATAAGTATGTAGTGAGAGACTTTCATTCAGTCCATGGGGATTTAAAGTATTGAGTTCATAAATCCATCTACTTTCTAGTGAAAGTAGCCTATGGTCCAGGTTTCCCTTTCTAATCCCCAGAGACACTTTCTCAAGGATGGATACAGTCAAGCCATCTGGTGAACCTTTGTGATATAAATAAAAATGTTAGCCAAGGGGGCTTACATTTTTGGTTTTATGTGTTTCTGGATCTGCGGTAACTGTTCCTGTCATTTGGACTTCAGACAATATTTTTTGTGTGGATTTTATACTAGTCAGGTGTTCTGAAATCCTTTTGTTAAGTGATCTTTTTGTTTTGTTATCTATATAGGGACAGATATTACAGGAGCCACATAAATAGGTGCCCCAGTCTCGTGCCAATCTTGTCCTTTCTTTGTTACTGAAATGGCTTCGAACCAATAGATTTTGTAGGTTGGGGGCTCGTCTGGATGTTATTTGTGGGGATAATGGGACATATTTACTAAGAGATGAATCTGCATGCAGGATATGCCAGTGTTTTTTCAAAATGGATCTAATTTGATACCATTGGTCACAATATGTCGTGATGAATCTCACACTTTCACAGTTTTTCTTATTTTCTTTTTGGCACAAGGTTTGTGATCTTGGTGTAGAGTATGATCTCCTTTGTCCCTCTTTTATTGCTCTGTTACTGTATCCTCGTTGTTTGAGTCTCCTAGACAGTTCTTGTGTTCTTTTTCTTAAATGTAGAGTCATCCGAGCAATTTCTTCTGACCCTTAAAAACTCGCCAATTGGGATAGCTTTTTTAATATTGAATGCATGGTGGCTGGAGAAATGTAATGTAGAGTTGGTAGCTGTATCTTTCCGGAACATGTCTGTTTGTAAAAAACCATTGTCATCTTTAATGATAGTTATGTCCAGGAAATCTATTTTCCTAGGATCAACTACATAAGTTAATTTCAAATTAAGGTCATTGTTGTTTAGCACTACAAAAAATTCATGTAGAGACTCCTCTGAGCCCTCCCATATAATTAGCAGGTCGTCTATATAGTGTATCCATTGGCTAACATTGTGGGTCCATTGGTCGATTTTCTCAGAGAATACATAAAACTGTTCCCACCAGCCCAGGAATAGATTGGCATATGTTGGAGCAAACGGGGCCCCCATGGCTGGCCATGTATATTTACTCTGCTAAGGATTCTTACTGCAACTTGTCCTGATTGTGTAGTATCTTCCATTACACAATATTGTTGTTTAGCACCCAGCTGAGAAAGGGTTGTATTGTAACCATCCTCTACTTTAGGAGTAGCCAAAGCACAGTTTTAGGCCAAGATTCAGGTTGTCTAAAATGCAGCTCTTTAGTTGTTACCAGATTCCCAGTATGCAGATTAACCCCTGCATAATGGACGCCTACTAGCAAAACAGTCACAACAAAGGGTAAAAAAGAGATAATCGAATTATCAATCTTGTTGTGGTGTTTATACAAATGGCCTGTGGATGTCACTGTGCACATTACTTGTACTATGCAGATACACAGTCATTTCTGTACAGTTTGAGAGAGATAGAGTTCAAGTTGTGTAATGCCTGTATGAGCCTATTAATAAAGCACTGTTATACTCTCCTCATCCTCGGCTACCAAACACAACAAATGGCGACAAGGATGTCTTTTCTACCTCTGCAGCAGCCTGTATCTTTTCTACCAAACCCTGGGGAGCCTACCATACATTTTACTGCTTGGATCCATATGTTTGATAATTACATTATTGCTGCTGACCAGGGGGAGATTTCTGCAGCTAGAAAGCGTGCTTTATTTATTCCCTGCCTGGGAGCAGAGGGACAGCGTATATTCTATACATTACCCTCACCTGATGAAAGTTATGAAACTGCTCTTACTGCTATAAAGAATTTTTTTGTGCCAAGAGTAAATGTGGTTTCTGAAAGATATAAATTCCGCCAACGTGGACAACCTAATGGGGAATCCACAGAACAATTTGTAGCAGCTTTGAGAGAGCTGGTTGTTACCTGTGAGTTTGGGAATCTAACAGATGAAATGCTATGAGACCAAATAGTGGAAAAAACAAACTCACCGCGCATTAGAGAGAGACTGCTCCTAGAGCAAGATTTAACCCTTGCAAAGGCTATTACAGTTGCTAACCAAATTGAAACAGCTGTAGCAGAGGCTAAAACTCTCAGTCAAAGAACTGCTGGGAATGTACAGACTGTAACTTCAGCACTGTGGCCTTGTTATGCACATGCAAAACCATGCAGCAAATACAAATAAAAAATACTGCTTTCATTGTGGTTAAACACAACACATTGCAAATTATGCTACATGTCCTGCAAAAGCTGTACAGTGCTGCAGATGCTCATAAGTCGGTCACTTTTCAGGGGTCTACTGTAGTCCTGTTAAAGATGTTCATGAATTCACTACTACAAATGTTACAGTATTAAGTGTGGATAAAGTTGGTACATTTATTCCAGACAAGTTTATATTCACTGTCAATGGCAATACTGCTTCGGCTGACAAGGGACACTCCATTAACCTGATGTTTGATACAGGTTCAGCTGTTTCTATCCTACCAAAGGATATTTCTTGAAATATTTTGCAAAGATACGCTTGTTGCACATGCCCTGAGACTGGTCAGTTACTTAAAGGATCCAATCCCTGTGCTTGGTTGCTTGCCAGTGATTATACAATTTGAATCAAATACTGCAATATGTGACTTTTAAATTGTGAATAAGGGTACAGGCGTACAGCTCTACTTGGAAGGGATCTCTTTGCTGCATTAAACCTACAAATAGTGGATGGTCTCATTCCTACAGCACCAGTGCTTGCCACACAGACAGTGTCTAAAATGTCACCACAAAGCAACACTTCACTTGTCTGAGCAAAGAACTTTGTGCACAAAGTTAAGTTGAGACCAGATGTAAAACCAGTATGCCAGAAATTGCCCTACTCTATAAGGGAGACTGTCTCACAGGAACTACATAACTACAGACCAACATGCCATGCAACAACCCAAGCATTTCCAGCTGAATTATTATATGACAGATGCACACTAAGTTACATGTTGCAGACATCAAACTTCCACCAAATACTGTTCCTACAAACTCATCTACTGCTGACATTGTCAAACGTCAGCAAGCCAAATGCAAGGCTTACACTGAAAAAAAACCTGGCGCAAGAGAAGTGCACTTTCAGCCTGGATCTTTAGTCAGAATTAAGAAACCAGGAATACTGAAATAAGGACAATCTAAATTTACTACACCACTTGAAGTGAGACGCCAGCGAGGGCCATACACACTGTCTGATGGGCATATAGGAATGCAAGTCATCTTGATCCTGCTACATATGACTTTGCAAATGTTCCGTTAGATGAAAGACATTTTCCTACTCCTAATGCCAACTGCAATAGGCCCGAAGAAAGTGAACCTATAAGACATACTGAGAGAATCAGAAAACTACCTGCATGGACCAAGCACTATGTCATGTGAAGAATGTATATATTGCTTTAAGATACATACTGTTTAATTGTTACTGTTTATTATATTTGTCGAAATGCTTTCCTACTACAGGGGGAATGTTTATACAAATGGCCTGTTGGTGTCACTGTGCACATTACTTGTACTATGCAGATACACAGTACTTTCTGTACAGCTTGAGAGAGATAGAGTTCAAGTTACTGCTGTTGTGTAAGGCCTGTATGAGCCAATTAATAAAGCACTGTTATCCTCTCCTCATCCTCAGATACCAAACACAACACTTGTAAGGACCAAACACTGACTATCTACAGTTTCCTGTGTGCCAGGTTTCAAGAAATAACAACATTTATTTTAGTGATTAAAACAATGGGCAAAATATATAATTATAATATATAATGTGTTTGTCACAAGCCCTATCCCTTTAAACATTAGTATAGCTTGTTGGCTGCCCTCGCAATTTTGCTTCCTTTTTATAAGATGTGTTTGGAAGAGTAGATATGTTCGACTATCATAATGAGATAGATAAAAAAGCATATGTTGCACTCATTTTAGTCCCATGATTAAAGATGAATGGATAAGTAAGCCTTAAAAATAAGTAAATGTATTCTAAGCACTCTTTAAATGTACATTCTTTATCTATTTTTTTTTTTAATTCCAAGGTAAGGGTTCGTGTATAGTGATGGGCGAATTTTTTCGCCAGGGGCAAATTCGCGGCGAATTCCCGCGATTCGCCGCTGGCGAATAAATTCTCGAAACGCCAGCAAAAATTCGCCGCCGAAAAATTCAGGCAAAAAACGAGTTGCGCGCCGTTTTTTGACGCGACGCGCGCCGAAAACGACACGACGTGCGTCGGAAACGACGCGACGCATTTTTGACGCGCGACTCGTTTCGCAAATTTTTTCGCCAATTCGCGAATTTCTCTGGAAATTCGAGAATTTTTCGGCGAAGCAAAACGCATGAGATTCGCCCATCACTATTCGTGTATTGTTAACATCAATGATCATTTTCTGACCAGTCTGATCAGCAAGTAGTCAAGGAAGTTGGCAGGAGAAAGAAAGCGGCTGCTCTGATATTTTTCTGGTTAGTAAAGATTTGAGAAAGGTTTCTAATTGTTTTCCTAACCAGAAGAACATCAGAGCAACCTCTTTCTTTCTCCTGACAACTTCCTTGACTACTTGGTGGTCAGACTGGTTAGAAAATGACCAGCAATGGGAGGGAGGAAGATCACTATGATGTGATTCTATTAAAATCCTCAGTTATCCTAACTGAGCCTGTTGAGTGTGGTATTTTTTTTCCTATTCTGTACACATTTTACCTGCACCCAGGGAAGCTGTGGTTTTTGTTTGTTGAGTGCTCCTCGATGTTCCATATATATATATATATATATATATATATATATATACACATATATATACAGATATGGGACCTATTATCCAGAATGCTCGGAATCAGGGGTTTTCCGGATAATGGGTCTTTCATGCCTTTAAGTCTACTAGAAAATCATGTTAACATTAAATAACCCCAATAGGCTGGTTTTGCTTCCAATAAGGATTAATTATATGGGATCAAGTACAAGCTACTGTTTTATTATTACAGAGAAAATGGAAATCATTTTTAAAAATTTGGATTATTTTATTGTAATGGAGCCTATGGGAGACGGCCTCTCCGCAATTCAGCGCTTTCTGGATAACGGATCCCATACCTGTTTATTTTTTTTACAGCATTTTGTACACAAAAATATTAAGCCTTTCTGCTATATAAGGATACTGTATGTAACCCTTTCTTGGCTATAATTAACCAAACCAACTAGCATAGGTAGAGCATTGGTTACACGCGACTCTTTCACTCTCAGGTAGGGCTTTCGCTAAGTGGAAAATCACGTGTGAGGTAGTTGAACTACAACTCAATACTGCATACAGTGTAATAAAGGTGTTGGACGCCAGGGGTTCTTTGTGCAAACAAGTAGAACAGGTTTATTTACATTAGTAGCAGCACAGGGTATCATATACTCACAGACAGTGGTATTAAAAGCAGCAATGCTTAGCACAGGTACAGCGTAGCTTATGCCCTCAGGTAGGATACAAGGATGGGAGTTGTAGTTGCACCAGCCAGGTTAGCAATGCCCATGTGGTCCGGATCCCACCAGCAGGTTCAGGTGACTCAGGGGTTAAATACTCTTCCTGCAGTCCCTATGTCTGAGGTCCCTTCACTTCAGGCAAGGTAGAGCCTGGGGGAGAGCTACTCCCTACTATCCTCCTTGATGGGGCTTTGAGCTGCCCTTTCTCTCTTTCCTCTCTATCTCACCTCTCCTAGAGAGTGCTATTACAGGAATATCCTCACTCTGACTATTCCTCATTCACGGGGCCCTGTTCCCCGACTTAATACAGGTAGTAGTACCTCTAAAGGTGTGCTGTCCCTTTAGGGTAGAGCGCCTCTGGGGCCCGGTTGGCACCCAGGCTCAATGGAGCACTGCCCCTCTCCTCTGCTGCAGGCCAAAGAGGAAGTGCCACTCCCTGCAAGCACTTTTATTACAGCACTGCAGGGGGGGTGGTCACTACCTATAACCAATAAGTGGATACAATCTAGCCACCTGGACTTTAGTCCAATAGAAGGCAGCTAATGTAAGGGCAAGGGAGGAAACCATAAGGGCCATGCTACTTATGGGTCCCTACATGTATATAAAAAAAAATTCTAGATGATAATTTGTGTGTTTTCCCAATTGTCTTTTTACCTTGTGTGGTGTTTATACAAATGGCCTGCAGGTGGCATTGTGCATACATAGTACTTTCCTTTCTGTACAACTGTAAGTGAAAGTAAGTCTTAATGCTGTTATGTAAGGGCTGCATGACCTGCTAATAAAGCACTGTTATACTCTCCTTATCCTCGGCTACCAAACACAACACCTTGAATATATTTGGGATCCATTAAAAGAGTCCCCACCCTATATTTTTTAGAGAAATCTCATATTTAATATATTATTCTCCTTCTTTAATGTTTTGTATAATTTCTTTGTGTGGGGAAACAAGTATAACAGGTCCTTTTATGAATGTAATGATGTAGCTTGGGTGTACAATTTCTAATATCTTCTGTAGTAGTTTCTACAGAAACTCATATATCTGCAGGAAAACAATTACTGTTTCTGTTTCTTAGATATTCCAGCATATCCTCCAACTTGAAATGAAAGATGAAGAAGCTCGGCATCTCTCACGGAAGTTCCGGGATTGGAAATACGGCCCTGTTTATTCTTCACTTTATGACTTGTCTATGTTGGATTCTGTATTGGAAATCCTAGTTTATAAGAGTACCGCTGAGGTCAGAACTCAGAACACAAATTTTTTTTAAATTAATTTGAAGGAATTTTTATCAGTAAAGATGTGGTAGGAATGGCATTGCTCTTTCAGAATAAAGTTTAACTGCCAAGTCTGCCTTCTTCAAATGAAGCTTCTCCAAAGTCATATCTAACAACTTGCATTCCATATGGGTCCATCAGACAGTTCAAAGGGGTTTTCACCTTTCAGTTAACTTTTATGGGGAAATTCACTAAAGCGCGAAACGTCTAAAGCTAGCGCTAATGCACCAGCATGACGTCAATTCGTAACTTCACAAATTTACTAACACTGACTCACCTTTACGCCAGGTGAAGTTGCGCACTGATGAAGGATCGTAATTACGCAAATTCACTAAGATGACCATTTGCCTGAACGTTACCACTTATGCTAGACTTACTTCGCCAGGTCAGACCCGGCGAAGTTCAATAAAATAGATAGGAGTTTGAAAAAAAATTTGGGGAAAAAAAAACGTGTTTTATCATCCTAGGGTGATAGTCTGAAAAAGATCAAATTTGTTTGTGGGGGGTTACCCTCCTTCCCCCCTACATTTCCTAACATATGGCAACTCAACTATACAGGGGGCACATGTAGGGCAATAGGACAATTTCATTTTATTTATTAAATGTTTCCTGGGCTTGTGTAGTGGAATGTAGTGGCTGTAACATATACTTCTATTATACGCTTAAATTCGCACCGTGTGCAAATTAGGCATCACTAGCATAAATGCACTTTGCCTGTTGAACTTACTTCGCTAACGTTCGCCGCCGTGAGCGCAAATTCGCATCTTAGTGAATTTGCATAGTGCTGGCGAAAATTCGCCTGGTGAATTTTAAGCGAAGGCAACTCTAGCGAATTTTCATCGCTTAGTGAATTTCCCCCTTAGTATGATGTAGAGAGTGATATTTTGAAACAATTTGTAATTGGTTTTCATTTATGGTTTTTGAGTTATTTCGCTTTTTATTCATTTATTTATTTGATACTTCAGCAGTCTGGTTGCTAGGGTCCATAATTTAAATAAGAGACTGGATTAGGACTGGATATAGAAAAGGAACTGAATAGAAAGCTGAGTAAAAAAGTAGAAATAACAATACATGTGTAGCCTTACAGAGCACTTGTTTTTTAGAAGGGGTCAGTGACACCTATTTGAAAGCTGGAAAGCAGAAGAAGAAAGCAAATCATTGAAAAACAATAAAATAGAAAAGATGAAGGCCAATTGAAAAGTTGCTTAGAATTGTATAAAATACTAAAAGTCAACCTAAAGGTGAACCAGTTCTTTAACTGTTAATGTTGAGTGGAATTTTACATTGTTATGTGAACCATCCCTAGTGAATTAAAAGACAATTTCACAAAATGTTTTCTAGCTCGTTGCCAAAAAAAGTCAATAATTAAGTTTCTATTCTGTATTTTTTGGGAAATCCCTTCTGCTTATAGGAGCTCACTGCAAGTGTAGTAATGTTCCAACTATCTCCTGTTTATGCTCCTGTTGCAGAACCGCCATGAGATGCTGGCAGTGGAGCCCATAAATGAACTATTAAAAGATAAATGGAAGAAGTTTGGTGCTGTTTCTTTCTACCTCCTCTTTATTGCCTACCTCATCACCATGATCATCTTCACATTAATTTCATATTACCGACCCATGAAAGGCACGGTAAGTGCTGGTTTCATTCACTGGTTTCCACTCAACTGGTTCAAAGTATGTAAAATGAAGGAATCATTGGGATATAAAAAGAATGTATCAATATGCAAATACTAACAATGTATCCACTTGTGGATATTTGACATATAAAGCTAATTTTGGTTTGTCATTTTTGATCCAAAGATCTCATGCCCTCAAATACACATTGCATATCTGGTGAACCTGTTCCAGGTAGTGGCTTTGAGTAAGGACTTGAGATTAGGGATGCACCTTTTACAGCAGGATTCGGCCAAATTCTTCTGCCTGGCCAAACCGAATCGAATCCTAATTTGAATATGCAAATTAGGGCCAGGGAGGGAAATCACGTGACATTTTGGCACAAAACAAGGAAGTAAAAAATGTTTTCCCCTTTCCCACCTATAATTTGCATAATTTGGCGGAAATAGTGGATTCGGTGCATCCCTACTTGAGATTCATCAGAATTTGCATCCCATAGCAGAATAATGGAAAGTTCTGGCATAACTTGTGTTCCCATCCCATGTCTATTTATATAGTCATAGTTTTCCTTTCTATGTAAATCAACCCTTTCTTGTTTTTACAGCCTCCTTACCCTTACAGAACAACAATGGATCACTTGAGGCTTGTAGGAGAGATCATTATTCTGCTGACTGGGATAGTCTTCTTCATTACCAACGTAAGTTCAGTCAGATGTGTGTTCTGATCTCTCATCAATGTCGGACTCGGGTGCCTGGGGCCCACCAGGAAACCTTCTGTCAAAGGTTCACACCTTTCCCCCTCGGTACAAAACAGCACCCGCAATAAATATTAAAAATAATAACTGGAATGGCAGGAGCAATATTAAATCAACACGTTTGCTTATAAATGATGAACTGCCTGGAGCTACTGCCTGGTCAGGAGGTGGCAGCAGCTTTATGGTTCCCCTGCATCAATAAGCGCAAAGGGGCTAATTTTGGAACGGAAGGCAGCTAGGACTGAGTGGCGATCAGCACATTTATACAGTGCTAAAAGGATTCAGTCAGGATTTTAGTTTTTATTTCTAAATTACACTGTTTACGGTGGAAATAATTCACTCTACAATATAAAATGTCATTCCTGAACCAGCAAGTGAATTTTTTTTCATTTCTAATATTGGTTTGTAGGTGCATCTCAGGTCATTTTGCCTGGTCATGTGCTTTCAGAAAGAGCCAGCACCTTAAGATGGAACTGCTTTCTGGCAGGCTGTTGTTTCTCCTACTCAATATAACTGAATGTGTCTCAGTGGGACCTGGATTTTACAATTGAGTGTTGTTCTTAGATCTACCAGGCAGCTGCTATCTTGTGTTAGGGTCTGCTTTCTGGTTACCTTCCCAGTGTTCTGTTGTTAGGCTGCTGGGGGGAAAAGGGAGGGGGTGAGATCACTCCAACTTGCAGTACAGCAGTAAAGTAAATTCGCATGACTGGGGGCAGCTGGGAAACTGACAAAATGTCTAGCTCCCTGTCAGATTTCAGAATTAAATATAAAAAAATCGGTTTGCTCTTTTGAGAAATTGATTTTGGTACAGAATTCTGCTGGAGCAGCACTATTAACTAAACGTTTTTCCCATGACAGTATCAATTTTGGCACAGTTACCTTTAATAAAAGTAGTTTTATGTGCAACTGACTGCAGGAGGGGGCACAAATGCACTTGCTGATACTGGGCATTGACATACACTTGGGAGGGGGTAGGGATTGGAATGCAAATACCAATGTTTAGCGGACAAGAATAGTTCACCTCATTGTTATGTATATCAAACAGAAATTACCACCTTCTGCTGCAGCCACGATCAGTCATCCATTTATAAGGGCTCTTATTACACACAAGTGTTTTTTCCTGCGCTCCCCTGCGGCTGAACTCAACAAAATGGAAAGCAGGGGAGGGCAGGGGAAAACTCTTGTGTAAGAGTGCTAAGTATCACCCCCTGTCCTCACCTGCTGCTGGGACTATGCTTTATAAAATAGAACAGTGTGTAAAAATGAACCCACGTTTGAAAGTAGCACATATCGCTTCTCGGCCTTTTGGCTAAGATCAAGTGTAGTACCTGAATTGCCAGTGGGGGGTATCTCCTGCTGGTGTTCAGGGAAAAACTTGGTCTGGCAATGGGCTTGAAAGCTTTGTGAAAGCTCGGTTGTACCGTGCCCCTATAGGGGGGGTGCCTAACTCACTTTAATGGGTTGAGCACTGTGCACTGTACACTCTAAGATTCCACAGGGTTTTCACACACTTTATTAATTTCAGGCGAATAATTTTTAAAACGCCGGCCGAAAGGCTGGGCCCTACGGGCACTAAAAGCACTTATTGCACCCCAAAACACTTACTCACTTTTGCACGATTTGAAAAAATATAGTTTTATTACTATTTGTCATGTTTGTCAAGTCTTGTCTTTATGCACCGTCTGGGCTGTGGCGGCACATAGAGTCCCTAGGGCTCTGCCACCTGCCAAGGACTTGGTGCTCCGGGTGAAGCTTTGGTAGAAAGGGGCTCTCTTAGCGAAGGAGAGCCTAGAGACCCTAGCCCTCTGACTGTGCCTTTTGTGACGGGGGGAGGCCGGGAAGATGGGAACCACCTAGCTTCAGCGAAGTGGGTCCAATGACTCGGGTAGCCATCTGTGCCATGGCCGTAGGCTTCTGAGTATGAGCCCATGCCTACGGGTAGGACTCACTGGGGACACCTGCACTTTGCACTGTGCACAGGGGTGTCACGAAAGCACGATACCGGGCTTTTAAAAAAAAAAAAAACATATAGCATAAGATACCTAGCGTTCCTCTAAAATGTACTGAGGTTGCATGTGCTCTAAGTGCCAGGGTAAATAAACAGCATGGGAGCCTATTAGATGTCCTTTCAAGGTTGCTAAACCAAATCAGCTGCAAAATTCATGTAGTGCAAAGCCTAACATTTAATTCTTACCTGTATACACAACAATTGCTCAATTTAGTGCTGACTAATAAGTGTGAGGAATCCAATTGACACACATGCAATATTTGCAATTATAATGTGTCCAGCATCACACTGAATGACTGATAAAAATCATATGGGATAAACAGAGATCTAGGATAAATCAGATACACATGCCCACACACCACTGATGTGCTGCACATGTGCCAGGTGAGGGCATTACCTGCAGACGCAACATACCCAGCCATCATGTCGAAGAGAGATGGGAGGTGACGCATTCCTCACGTCTCCAGTAAATTTAGTTCATTCGGGCCAGGCAGATGTCGGTGGTGGACCTGCTGGCTGCTTCTCTGCACTAGGCCTGGACTGGCAATCTGTGGGTTCTGGCAAATGCCAGAGGGGCTGCTATAAGGTGCAATAGAAATTCAGTATTTAATGGGCTGGTGGGGGCTGTTTGGGCCTCTATGTGGGTTGATTGGGCCTCAATGAACCTGAAATGGCAGGGCCTATTTTGATTCTCAGTCCAGACCTGCTGACGGCGGCATGCAGGCCCACCACCCAATCCGTGCTTGTCAATGCTCTCAGCGAGAAGGCCTAGGGCCCACCAAGGCTAGTCCGACCGTGTCTGCGCTAGTTTGCTGCGCCGGCCCACACTAATCTTCCTTCACTGAAATGTGTGTGGCAGCGTGCATGCCGACCGCCCATTCCGTGCTCAATGCCTAGGGCCCACCAAATTTTCACCCGGTACCCTGGCAGGCCGGTCCGACCCTGTCTCTCATTTTGAGTTATAGACAGTCTTTCTGCAAAAATAGGAGAGAACCCGAGGACTTTGATGCTCTTGAAATCCCAGTTTATTTTTCCAGTTCTTGCATTATTCAAGATGCATATAGTTCAATCAGTTTACCAACTCATTTAGTAAACAGGAAACATGCAGAAAATCTATGCAAATTGGTATGTCATTGACGTCTTCTGATATTATTTGCCTAGATGAAAGACATTATTATGAAGAAGTACCCCGGAATAAATGTTCTAGTTACTGATGGATGGTTCCAGCTGCTTTAGTAAGTACCCAGTATTTAATGATAAGAAGCTGTTTACCCCATCTCTGTGTCCATATATGTAAATAATCATCATACAATGTGAACTAAACATGTGTCTTACTGCATTATGCTGCAAAAGAAATTCCTATGTACTCCTGGTACAAATGGCAATAAATAATTACTTACTTACTTACTGTTGCGTCTGCTCAGTAGTTACAGCTCACACTAAACTGAACTCCCTAATGAAACTATGTTGCCCCAACCCAATAGGCTTGTCCCTGATATATGGTGCTGAGGGTAAGTAAATTATTTAGAAATACTGCTAAATAAATGTTATAGTTCTGTACTGAAACTTTTTGTTTACTTCTTGTCCCCAGCTTCATCTACTCTGTGCTGGTCATTATCACAGCGACTCTGTATTTTGCTGGTATTGAAGCTTACCTGGCCGTTATGGTGATTGCCCTGGTCTTGGGGTGGATAAATGCTTTATATTTTACAAGAGGCTTGAAGCTCACTGGGATGTACAGCATTATGCTTCAGAAGGTCAGAACTCATATCTATAGCAGTACTTTTAAACTATGCAGTATTTTCTAACTGGGCTTTATAACTTTGCTTAGATCTACCTTACATGGGCTGGTCCATCTGTAGCATGTGATCTAACAGATATTGTGTCTACTCTAAAAGTAGTACAGAGGTTTGCACTTGGTTGGTTGACAATGCTCTGAAAATTTAAAATAACCTTGATGGGCTCCGGTGGCTTAAGATTTCCCTGTTTAATTGGTTATTTAGTATACTTACTAGCCCCACCATGCAGTGGATGTGAGCTTACAGCAGACCTTCCTCTCCCCCAGAACCATTCTAGGGTTATCTGGGTCTGCTGTATGCTAGCTACACCACAGATGGGCCCCCTGAGCTTGAGCTTGAACAAGATTAGCGATTTTGGCCAAAATCAACCAAATTAATAACCTGGTTTTAAAGACTTCTGCACTTCTTACAGTAAGCTTCAATCATACTGCCATTACCAGTAGCTTGTGAGCAACAAATTGCTCTCCAACCCCTTGCATGTTGCTCCCAGTGGCCTCAAAGCAGGTGCTTATTTTTCAATTCCTGGCTTGGAGGCAAGTTGCATAAAAACCAGGTGTACTGCCAAAAAGAGTCTCAATGTAGGTTAACAATCCACATATGGGCTACCAAATGGCCAATCACATCACTTATTTGGCACCCCAAGAACATTTTTCATGCTAGTGTTGGTTCCCAACTCTTTTTACTTCTGAATGTTGCTCATGGGTTCAAAAGGTATGGGATCGTTGCTCTATCATATAGGCAGCATGCAAGATTTCAAGGTCACATTGAGCTTGACTACTCAAGCCATGAATATTAAAGGGCAACATACTGCCTACCTATTGTATTAGTTTGCATGTCAGTTGTTATGTACCTTATGTACTGTATTGCTGAATATGTTGGTGATTTATATATAAATATAATAATATATTCCATGCTTTAATAGCACTATACAGTGTGAGGAGTGATTAGATTGGGGTAGAGGCCCTGAGGCAACTGTTCATCGGGTAGGGAAATCAGGAGAGAAAATCAGGCATCAGGAGAGAAACAAACCCCACTGCATTGACAGCTCACATAACACACAATCCTGCCTTACACAATATGTTGTACATTTCAGATCCTGTTTAAAGATTTGTTTCGCTTTCTGCTGGTGTACTTGCTCTTTATGATTGGATTTGCATCAGGTAAGTGCAGCTCCATATAGTGACATCATCAACATCAACAAGCAGGCTTTAAAGGGCAAGGAAAGGCAAAGAAATAAAATCCAATTTTTACTTTCTTTAATGAAAAAGAAATCTATCTCCAATATAATTTAATTAAAAAATGTGTACTGTATGCAGTGAAATTCTCCCTCCATGTAGTACTGTGGATAGGAATTGTCAGACGGTCCCTACTTTCTGGCAGGGAAACAATCATACTTATGAACAGCAGGGGGAGCCCCTTGCCTCACATACCAGCCATGCAGAACTCAAGCAGCTTTGTTTTTTGATCATTTATGACGATCCCTAAGAGGCCCAGACCACACTGAGCATGTGTATGTAGTCTAGTCTTGCAAAGATGTATAACAAAGTTACAAGATGACAGCCCCCTGTGGCCAACTTTGAAAGCATAAATGATTTTTTGATTAGGCTTGTGGTGCAGTAAGTTCATGTTTGTGTTTAGTATACAAAATACAGCATTTCTAGCCTTATTCAGAGGCCTGCAATGTTCATGTATATAGTTCCTCTTTTTCCAAAAAATATAAAAAATAAAAAAGCAAAATGTAGAGTTTCTGGATGTGGCCAAATACCATATTTGGGCTAATATTAAAGTGATTCAAATCCTAATTCAGGGTGTAGGCAGAAGAGGTCTAGGGCGCAATAGTGTGTGGGCACTGGGCATGTACATCTTCTGTTCTCCCCTGAGGTGCGGCGTTAATTTGGCCTGGCACTGCCCTAATTTGCAGGTTTAAACCTGAGAAGAATTTAAAGAATTGCATCATCAGTGAACAAAAAACTGTCACATTCAGTTTTCACCTAAATACAAAGTATTCATCATTCATCAAGCAAACCCTGCAATAATGCTGCGATTTGGATGGATTATTAATCACATACAGAAGATGTATTTCACAAATAGGTAATGATCATGTCTTGGGGGTTTTACCATGTAAGAAGGGGGGGAGGGGGATTACCCTCACACTCCCTGGCCGTCTGATTCTGGTGAGTCCTGGTGCTGAATGAAGGGGGTAGTGGTGACCTCCAAGTCAGACTGAGAGAATAGAAAATCACCGGGGGAGCCTCTTAGTGCTCATTATAGGAGCTTCCCCTCTTCCCACTGTGCTGCTCTGCACTGAGCCTCAGTGAAAAACCTGGATTTGAGCAACAAGTAACAATATTTTGTTTGCTGTGTCTGAGAACACAAATGAAGCCTTATATGCTTGCACCCTGTTTAAACAGTTTAAAGGGGAATTCAACCCCTCCCACGCTAAGACCCTCCCCCCCACCCCCGGTAGGCCCTCCTCCCCCCCGGCCTACCTCTCCCCCGGGGCAAATGCCACTAAGTGGCTACTTACCCCTCCGTGCAGGTCCCCTCCGGCGAACTTCGTGAACTTTTGTCACATGCGCAGTGGTACAAACTGGCAAATGCATCCTACTGCGCATGTGCCACCAAGCACCGACAGATCCAGGAAGAAGACGTTGCTGTAGAAGATGGCGCCTGGGAACCTGCTCGGAGGGGTAAGTAGCCACTTAGGAGCATTTGCCCGCGGGGAGGGAGCGGGCCTACGTGGGGGAAAGGGGGTTAGTGCTCAAGGGATTGAATTCCCCCTTAAAGATATACTTGCTTACATTTCTATCCTTTTTGACAACATAAAGACAGACTTTAGGAATAAGGGGTCACAACAGGGAAGTGGTAGGTCCAGTGTAGAGTCCAATAAAATGTAAAATGACCCATGGTGTGTGTAGTAAATAAACTACAACATTTTTCCCCTCAGCTTTGGTATCCTTGCTGAATCCCTGTACTGACCAGGAGATATGCAATGATGAACAAGAAAACTGTACTGTTCCAGAAAATCCTTCCTGCCAACACAGCATCACATTCAGCAAATTAATGCTTAACCTCTTCACACTGGCCATTGGGATGGGAGACCTCGAGATGATCAGCCATGCCAAGTACCCTGCCGTCTTCATCATTCTGTTGGTGTCGTACCTCATCATCACCTTCATTCTCCTCCTTAACATGTTAATCGCTTTAATGGGGGAGACCGTTGGTGATGTGTCCAAGGAAAGCAAACAGATCTGGCAACTGCAGGTAAATAAACTGATATAAAACAGTCCTAAAGGTGCACGCCATGTGCCCGCAACCATGGAGTAAGTATCTATGCGGGGAAATTGCGAACCTCACGGGTCTTCTTTTTGCTGCAAGCAGGATAGAGAATTTATTGAACTCAACGTTTCGATCCCTTACTGGGATCTTCATCAGGAGAAAATAATGTTGATTTTGACAAAGATCCTGGTAAGGGATCGAAATGTTGAGTTGAATAAATTATCTATCCTGCTTGCACCAAAAAGAAGCCCCATGAGTATCTCTACCCAGTATTTTAATTCCTGTGAGTGCTGATCCTTTCTGGAATGGATGGAGATGATTTACTGATCGTGCACCCAGGCACATGAACACTTTAGACAAGAGTGCTGGCCTCCCGATGGTTTGTTTATTTTTATATATATATATATATATA
>CM044441.1:143696113-143708984 GCA_024363595.1 Xenopus borealis
ATTCGTATGATCGAACTCCTCGTATCGTACACATTTTTCGGAGGCTCGAAGGAAAAAGTATGATTCGTAGGATATTGGGTGAATTTTAGTAAATTTGCCCCTTAATGTTTTCAAATAAAATATTTTACACACTTTAAAGGGGCGGTTCACCTTTAAATTAGCATGCCATAGAATGACCCATTCTAACCAATTTTTAATTGGCCTTCATTATTTATTTTTTTACAGTTTTATAATCTGCCTTTTTCTTCAGACTTTCCATCTTAAAAAGGGGGTCACTGACCCCATTTAAAAAAACAAATGCTCTGTAAGGCTACACAGTTATTGATATTGCTACGTTTTATTTAAATAGAGAAATACATAAAAGTAATATATTGGAAGGATTATTGGTTCCTATGCTTTCATTTCCATTGCCGAAGAAGGTTTACGAGCTCTTGAGAAGAATAGTGATGGGCGAATCTCCCGAGATTCGCTTCGCCGAATTTTTCGCGAATTTCTAGAGAAATTCGCGAAACGGCGAAAAATTTGCCACGATTTTGTCACGCGTCGCGTCAATTTTGTCGCGCGTCTGTCGCGCGTCGCGTCAACTTTGACGCGTCGTGTCGTTTTCGGCGCGCGTCGCGTCGTTTTCGGCGCGCGTCGCGTCGTTTTCGTTGCGTCGCGTCAAAAACGACGCGCGACTGACGCGCGACTCGTTTTCAGCGAATTTTCGCCAAGTGAAATTTCGCTGGTGATTCGCGAATTTATTCGCCAGCGGCGAATCGCGGGAATTCGCCGCGAATTCGACCTAGGCGAATAAATTTGCCCATCACTAGAGAAGGGCATTATAATAAAGGGTAGAGGCAGGGGAAGATTTTGGAAAGGTTGCCCTGATTTTATTTCACCTACAGGAGTCAAAGGTATCAGCACTAGCGAGGTGTTGGGGATGTTTACGTCCAAAGTTTAATTGTGTCCAGGCCCGGACTGGCAATCTGTGGGTTCTGGCAAATGCCAGAGGGGCTGCTATAATGAGCCATTGAAAGTCACTATTTAGTGGGCTGGTGGGGGCTGATTGGGCCTCTGAAAAGCCAGGGCCTATTTTAATTCTCAGTCCAAGGTTTAGAGTTATCCCAGTGTGGGGGTCTGGTGGAAAATTCCACTAGGCAAAGACCACATTCAGATTTGTAAGTACTGCAGGTGTAGGTAGAAGAGGGCAACTATAGGGGGCGCTAGACACAAACCTCTTCTGTGGTACTGAGGCAGACGGCTGAGGGATTGGGGGATTTGTGTTTAATGAACGGAGATGGGATGTGTGTGTATGTGATGAGCCCCCGATCATCAGCTCTTGTGGTGGGGTAGATCAAGGGTACTGCCTGGTGCCCTCGCCATTTAACCTGGCACTGCCCACATCTTCTTAGGGAAGCAGTCCTCTTCTTAAGGGTCTACACCGGGGTAGCCAAATCAGCAAAGATCAGCTAGTTTGCAGGCCCGGGTTTTGTGGAAAGGCCACCTAGGCCCGGGCCTATGGTGGCAGGATTTTAGGGGGCGGCATGTTGCCCAAACACACCCACATTGGTTCAGAAACACTGGGGATACTCAGGAGATACAATAGAATTTTACATTTCCCGTGCGCCAATCCCCATTGCTCTGGTCCTGATGATGAAAATTTGTGAATAAAGGGCAGAGTATGGGGGTGATGAACGGCAGTGGGCCAAGGGGCACCCGCTATGTAAATCCGGCCCTGCTAGTTTGCCAACCTTGACAAATGAGCATGTCTGACCAGCTTAAGAAAATAGAATTAATAGTATTCCATTTTTATGATATGGCATCCTTTACTCAGTGGCATAACTACCAGGGGAGCAGGGGGTGCAATTGCACCAGGGCCCACTCCCTCTCAGGGCCCGCTGGAGAGGCTAGGAGAACTCCAATGTGCAATTCATAGGGGGAGAGCCCAATAGGGGGGCCCGGGCGCCAAACCTGCACCAGGGCCCACCAGTGAGTAGTTACACCACTGCCTTTACCCATTATCCAGAAAGCTCCGAATTACGGAATGGTTATCTCCAGTCAATAGGGTTGCCACCTTTTCTTGAAAAAAATACCGGCCTTCCTATATATTTATCCTTTTTTCCTATTAATAACATTGGGATCAACCATTAAAAATACAGACCAGGCCGGTAAAATAGCAGCCAGGTGGCGTCCCTACCAGTAGAACCAATTTTATCCAAATAATCAAAATTTTTTTAAATTATTTCCTTTTACTCTGTAATAATAAAACAGTAGCTTTTACTTGATCGTAACAAAGATATTATTAATCCTTAATTCTATTGGGTTTATTTCATGTTTACATGATTTTTGTAGTAGACTTAAGGCATAAAGATCCAAATCACGGAAATATCCATTATCCAGAAAGCACCAGGTCCCAAGCATTTAGGCTCCTTGGAGGTCAATAATACAGGTGCCTGCGATCTAACAGAATCAAAGATGAACGTATCAGTGGAGGAGAAAAAATAATCATTATCAATTTATAATAAGCAAATGCTACAAAGTTTTCCTGATAATCAGTGCTTAGTGATGTAATTTAGTGATGTCACTGGTGCAAGGGCTACACCAGGGGCGTAACTATAGAGGAAGCAGACCCTGCGGCTGCAGGGGGGCCCAGGAGGCATAGGGGGCCCCATGAGCAATTTTATTTCAGCATTTAAAGGCAAAACAGGACAATCTCTGTATATGTTGGGGGCCCTAAAATGAATTTGCTGTGGGGCCCAGTAGCATCTTGTTACACCACTGGGCTACACCCTGTTACGTTAATTGAATGACGTTTTCATCCATTATGCAGAAAAATAAGCACTTTCTGCAGACTGATCCCCCTTCAACAAGAGTAGAAGAGTAACCTGTATGAGGTTAATGGGAGAGAGTTAAAGCCTTTAAATATCAGCAGTGTGAGATCCAGAGAGAACCGGCTCCAGTGACCAATTCCACTGTATCACAGAAGCCCAATCTGTGCTCCATGGATTATTAACATTGCAGGAATTCCACTGGGCTGAGGACGCATTCATTAGGACTACAAGGATCAATGGAACTAACTGCTGCCTGCCCCTCCTGCTCTTACACCATATCATCTCCTCGCCGGGACAAGCCTTGGGTGCCCTATACAGTGACATTTGCTATTTACATTTCCTCCTTTGCATTTCTCATGGTGTAAGTTGACCTTTCCATGCAAACACCTCAGCTCTCGACCAACAGCGAAAAAAGGAAACGCGTAGTCTCCGGGGACACGGCTTGTGAATGGCTTCTCTTCTAACAACATATTGTACAGTTCTGCCTTCCAGCCTCCGTCATTTAACAGCGTGCGGAGACTAACACGTAGGTCAGAAATGGCACCACATACAAATTGCACTGGAGTGCAAAGTAAAACGACATGCTGAGATGTCTGGGCCATAAACTCTTTCCTGCTATTGTGTTGCTGGTTCTTGGAAATCTTTTCATTATCTGAAGAGGAGAGAATTCGTTCATCAATGCACTTATTGTATAATTATCTCGTGATATACAGTAGATGCTGGTTTTCCCGCAGCCGATGTGCCCCCCACAGGCAAATAAAAAGACATAGTAAAGGACAAGGAAAGTGTAAAATAGAATAAGGGTAGAAATGCTGTATTTTGTATACTAAACATAAACATGAACTTACTGCAGCACAAGTCTAATCAAACAAATGATTAATGCTTTCAAAGTTGGCCACAGGGGGCTGTCATCTTGTACCTTTGTTATACATCAGTGATCCCCAACCAGTAGCTCGCGAGTAACATGTTGCTCTCCAACCCCTTGGATGTTGCTCCCAGTGGCCTCAAAGCAGGTGTTTATTTTTTAATTAATGGCTTAGAGGCAAGTTTTGGTTGTATAAAAAACAGATGTCCTGCCAAACATTCTCTCCTGTAGGCTGCCAGTCCATATAGGGGTTACCAAAAAGCCAATCAGAGCTCTTATTTGACATCCACATGGACTTTTTCATGCTTGTGTTGCTCTCCAACTCTTTTTTAAATTTAAATGTGGCTCACGAGCAAAAAAGGTTGAGGACCCCTGTTATACATCTTTGCAAGACTTGGGCGTAGATTCATCAAAGAGTGAAGTTATGAGTGAAGTTCCGCCACTAGAGGGAAATTCCACAGCTCTCAATTCATTTCTATGGGATTTTTAAAGGCGTATTTATTAAAGGATGAACTTTCACTTCACCCATTGATGAATACGCCTTGCAAAATCCCATAGAAATGAATTGAGAGCTGTGGAATTTCCCTCTAGTGGCAGAACTTCACTCTTGGATGAATCTACCCCCAAGACTGTGCACATGCTCAGTGTGATCTGGGCTTCTTAGGGATCGTCATAAATGATCAAAACAGCACAATTCAAATAATATCTGCCAGAAGCCGATACAGCAAGACTGATTAATAATCAGAATATACAGACTGCACTGGGTCCTGTGTTGTCATGTAATCTAATGTGGATTTTATAGTTTTTGTATTGTTTAATACAAACTTTCTCCAACTTTGCAGAACCAGTGGCTGCAGCAAAATAATCCTCCAAATAGAATCCCAGTTTATCTGTTTAAATCTGGCTCCATGATCTTTGTCCCTGCAGCTGGAGTTGGAAACAGTAAAGGGGATGTAAAGGCAAAAATAAAATCCAATACAAATCTCTACACAGTCGCCAACTGCTCTACAGGGAAACAAACAAAGTTGCTGGAATTCTGCAGGGCTGGGAAGGTGGGGGCTCCCCCCCCTGTTCATAAGTATGATTGTTTCCCTGCCCAGCAGTTAGGGACCGTCTGACAATTTCTATCCACAGCAGTAAACGAAGGGAGAATTTTTCTGCATACAGTCAGGTTTCTTATAACATCGGTACACATTTTTTAATGAAAGTATATTGTAGATAGATTTCTTTTTCATTAAAGAAAGTAAAAATTAGATTAATTTTTTTTTTACTTTTCTTGTCCTTTAAATTGTAGGGGATTAATTACAGAGGAGGCAGCTCCGACAACTTTCAGAGGTACAAAGTTCTTTGGGCCAGCTCTGATAGAAGTGCCTTTATACAGTAACATAGTAAGTCCAATCTTAATTGTCTTTAAGGTGGCCATAGACGTGACAATTACGATCTTTCTTGGAAAAGAAGTTTGTTTCAACACATATGTGCAGAGCTGAATCATCAGATATACATATAGAAACAATAGAATTCTACCTGTAACTGAGGATTCAGCAGTAAACACTGGCCAATGTTCAGGTGCCTTCAAAGGTGCCCAATCAAAATTTTCCGTCCAGCCCGATTAACCAGCTGACAGATATCCAAGTCTTCTTCCAATATCAGTCGGCTCGTTTCCCACCATACACGCATCGAATATCATACGATAACTAGTTTTGTACAATATTATCTGTGCCTCTATGGCCACCTTAACTCCTAGTTAGTCCACAGGAAGTAAAAAAAAATATTCTGAAGCCTCTCTAGCTTGCCTCAGGGGGGGAAAAATCCTTCCTATATGGCAATTGGACCAGTCCCTGGATCAGCTTGTACTAAGAGCTATTTTTATTATCAATATTTTCAATATGTTTGCATTTTCTCACTCGCTAATAACATCCAACCCCTAATTCAGGTTGAGAATTCCACAATTTCTGAATATTCAGATGGAACCTCTTCCTCTAATCAGAATGGGCGACTGCTGGAAAGAACTACTGGTAAATAAAGCATTAGAGAGATTATTATATGATCCCCTTTTATATTTATACATACAGTAGTTATCATATCACCCTTTAAAGGAACAGTTCAGTGTAAATAAAAACAGTTGATGTTGAGATCAGAAGACCTTTTCCATTTCATTCTTGAACAAAGCAACTTAATTTTATGACTATGAAGATTTTCATTCATCCGGGTCATGGTATATCTACCATCAGAAGCAGTGATGGGCGAATCTATCCCGTTTCGCGAATTTCCAGCGAAATTCAGGAATTGGCGAAAAATTCTCAAAATGAGACACGTCACGTTTTTGACGAGCATTTCGTAGTTTTTGACTCGCGCCGCGTTGTTTTTGATGAGCGTCGCATAATTTTCTCGGTTTTTCGCAAATCGCGGGAATTCTCTGCATCTCGCCGCAATTCATTGAATAAATTTGCCCATCACTAATCAGAAGTAAAACAGAGAACAAAACTGAAGTTTATCTAATATAAGTAATTCTAAAACAACTGGAGTAATTATTGAAGACATTTCACTACTCATCCGAGCAGCTTCTTGAATCGCTTCTTTCACGCCTCTTTCAAACCAGCGGTCTTCTTTATCCAAGATTTGGCAAGATATCCAAGGTAGCAAGGTCCAAATCTTGGATAAAGAAGACCCCTGGTTTGAAAGAGGCGTGAAAGAAGCTATTCATGTCAAGGTAGAGAAACCATCCCTGATTAGAGGTGGGGGCCTTCGACACCACCTGTCTGATACATACAATGCTGTTCTCACATCAATACCTAAGTGGTTTCAGAACACTTCACACATTCATGCAACTCACACAAGTAACACCTGTGTCTAGGAGTTGCATGACATTGTGATTGGATTAGTGGAAGAGTTTATATGCAGAGAACTTCCCATACCAGTCAGTTGAACTGAAGAAGCTGCTCAGATGAGTAGTGAAACGTCTTCAATAATTACTCAGCAAGTCCAGTTGCTTTAGAAGTACTTATATTAGATGAACTTCAGTTTAGTTTTACTCTGTTTTTCTCCTGACTGAATCAAGGTTGGAAACACTGACTAGTAGGTGGCGCTGTTGTCACAAAATCCATTATATTATCATCTTAAAACCGCGTAAATTCTTGAAAATGAAATAAATTACCCCATTTCAGGGGGTTCAACTTTATGGACTGCTGTTTTTGTTTCATCTCAAATAAACAATGTAATTATTACACAGTGTTATCCCATAGAGCAGAACCAGTACAGTTTAGGGGTTATACTGCTTTAACCTATGCTTCTAAGCTATTGATTAATGTTTTTTATTTTACATGATTCTGTTTCACCATTTACTGTCTGTCACTGCAACATATTTTCCTGCCATGACAAGGTACTGGGAGAGAATCCAAAGTTTAATAAAAGGAAAAAAGATTTGCCAGGTCTAGCAAATGGGAAAAACATCAATTATCACTCTTTGGGAGAAGCCTAATGGTACTGACCATTCCAAAAAAAAGCTCTTCTGTGCCTCACAGAAAACATTGGTCACTTGTCTAATATAAATATAAATAATATAAATATATATATTAATAAATATTAGCATTAAAGTGAACTTTTGCACTTTTGCTCCATTCTCTTCTGGATTCCAGTAGGGTAATGGCATGGTTACTTGACTGTGGTTGCACATGGATGGAGCAAGTTGGACAAGAATAGCTTGTACACATTGCATAGCAATGGGGAGAAGTCAAATAAAGACCCCACCAAGGAAAAAGTGAGGAGGTGGAGGTTCCTTTTTAAAGAGTGGCTCCAATGATGTACTACAGGGGCAACAGCACAATGGATGCAAATCACAAAACCGGTGCAGAGCTTAGAAGTAGGACTATAAAGGAAAGGAAGACAGTGTAATATGCTGTACTCGCCCAAAGTAAAGGCTCCAAAAACATGCAGCCAAATCAATCACAGAGCCCCACCATTAGCACAAAATAACTATTCTGACCCAGCACAATAAGCAATATAAACTAAAGGCTACCATACTGTAGCTCCAATACTCTTTCATCTTTTGAACACAAACTTTGGTTAAGGGGGCCAACACGTCTTTCAAAATGGGCCCCTATTATTCCCACCATCTCAGCTCATAGTGTTCCTTAAACTATAGGCCTGCTTACCTACTCCATTAACTAGCACAGGCCTATGATAAATCCATTGATTGCCCAACCATTAACTTGTCCAGAATGGTAAGAAATAGGCACAAGAAAGTCCCCACTCAGACATGTTGCAATATTTGACACCTCACCATTCAACATCAAAATTGGATCATAAACACATCAAAATACATAATTTAATTTTATAAATACAAAAGCTTTATTTGCATTATTGGTACAGACCACAAGAGCACTGTTTCAAGTCCACATAAACAAGCTGAAGCTGAGCTTGATCATTCCTGAGCTTTGATGGTGCATAGCTGGGAGCATTTTTCAGAAGTAGTTGAATATGGAATTCTCAAGAATATTTAGGGCATTAGCTGGAACAACTAGCTAGGATGAATGGCTCTTTAAGGAAAACATAACATCTGAAAATAAAAGCTTCTCTTGCAGTTGCAGGCAGCCTAAGCTGAAGGTACATCTCTCCACTGACACAACACAGAAATATAATTTCCTATATAAAAGTAACCCTATTTGTACAGTCTGGCATGTTGTAAGGAACTCTCTATTACTCTTGCTAACCTAAATGCATGTTACATGATCCTGTTTGACGGGAATTCCTCTAATGTGGGGAAGTCAGCTGCTTAGTTCACATTTAGCCCTCGGTTCACTAAAAGGTCCACATACCAGGGAAATAATTGTATATTTTTAGACTCCTAGCTCCATTCATCAATGTTTAACAAAGTAATCAGTATTTCCTAGCTGGTTTCTCTTCCTGCAGGGTACTGTACAGCCTTGTGCCTGGAAGAATGGCTTAGTACTGTGTATTTTTTCTTGCTGCTGGGTTTGTGGTAATGACACACCAACTGGGCCAGGACTGGTCAAGATGTTTAGACAAAGAGGTCTGAAGTAGCTCTGCCTAAATCATGTGGACACCTTTTATGTACTTAGGTGCAAAACCAAAAGCGGTAACAGCCCCAGTAGGAACTGATGGAGAAATGGCCTTGGCAGGAAAGCAGTCACATATTTGAAACCCAGGATGTCTCATTTTAGCAGGGTAGGTGCTCAATGAAATATCTGCAGCTTCAAAACAAATACTTTCAGTTTAATCTGACACTATCCTGTCTACTCCAACTATAATTCTCATTGGCATATCTCTATTCTATAGGTGAAAGTATGTTCATGGAAAACCAAGAGTGTACCATGGTCTTCCAGTAGGGACTTATATCTGTGTACCATGGAATTTGGTTGGTTTGGGAATCGGGCACAATTGTAAATCTCATCTGCCCATGCACCATGTTGGCCAATTCATGTTGCATCAGCAGAAAAAGCGAGTGAAGAGCTCCAGGGAAAACATACAAACTCCTTGTAGCGCCCTGGCTAGAATCAGCAGTGTGAACCATTGGACCACCATACTGTCCATAGTTGTAGAAGCTGAAGTTCAATTTTAAGTGTCACTATAATTTTATGGTTTGTTTACAGGAAATAATTAGATGTTAGCAGGACTAGACTGGGATTCAAAATGCTATTACCAGTAGTGATGGGCGAATTCCCGGGATTCGCCGCTGGCGAATAAATTCGCGAAACGCCAGGAAAAATTCGCCAGCGAAAATTCGGCAAAAAAAATGAGTCGCGCGTAGTTTTTGACTTGTTTCGCTAAATTTTTCGCCAATTTGCACATTTTCGGCTAAGCAAAACGGGTGAGATTCGCCCATCACTAATTACCAGTACAGAGAGGCCCAAAAAGCCCCTACCAGCCCACGTAATAGTCACTTTCTATGGCATCTTACAAGCAGCCCCTCTGGCATTTACCAGAACCCACAGATTGCGGGCCTGGATGTCAGTTTATATTAAACCCCCCACGCCCTTATGAAGTTGTTACTGACTCACATTAAAATTTTGAGGTTGCCATTGCCTCTCATGCCACTTCTGGCCATAACCTTCCTTAATTGCTTCTTAGCTTCACCCTTTTGCTCTTTTAGAACAATGTAGCCTAAGCATATCCTACTGCAGATGTCTTCAGGTCTTTTTAGGTATGAAGCCCCCTTTTAGATCAAATGATTGTGTCTCACCATAATCAAAATAGTCACTCCTCCATAGCGACAGGAATATCCAACATAGCAAATAAACATTTACCCTCAACCTTTATCTTATCTGCCCCCTTTCCACCACTCTAGCCCAACCTATGGTCCCAGAATCTGGGATGAGATTTAATAAATTGAAATCCAAGTGATGTACCACATTTCTCTGTAGCACAACCTAGGGTCCCACAATCTGGGAACCCCTATCCTATTGGCATGAGTTGTTACCCTAATGCCACAAACACACAATTTAACCTAGGCATACTTTTTGTGGATGAAGCCCCCCTTTTTGGTTGTGCATCCCCATAGCTTATAACAAGATTACAAATACAGTACATGAAACCCTGGTCAAAACAGTCCTTCTTCTGTAGCTGCAGGAATATCCAACATAGTAAATAAACAGTTACTCTCAACTGTTACCCCTTTCCACCAGGACTGGACTGAGAATTAAAATAGGCCCTGGCATTTCAGGTACACAATAGGCCCATCAGCCCACATAGAGGCCCAAACAGCCCCCACCAGCCCACTAAACACTGACTTTCTATGGGACCTTATAGCAGCCCCTCTGGCATTTGCCCTAACCCACAAATGGCCAGTCCGGGCCTGCTTTCCACCACTCTAGAGACAAAATCCATGCAGGGTTCACATGGGTAGACGATGTAGTTTATGTATTCTTGTTTAACATATTGGGAATAAGCAGGAGACACCTTTGGGTTCTTCACTTATTGGTTCTCTTCTCGCTCTTCATGAACCAAAATACAAACAACAATGGTTTGAGAAGGTTGAATCAGAAGGTGCAACCAGTTTACACCATTGTCCAATCGATCACCCTGATACTGTGAAGATCTCCAGTACATTTATACTTTTGTCATAAGATACTGGGGCATCCGGTCTCACCGTTCAGACGTAGTTTGGGTTAATGCGATACCTTTCAGAGTCGATAACTTTGACAGTGTGTTGATAAGTGAGTGACATGAAGGAACTCAAACAAAGGGACATTCAAGACCATTTTTTTCTGTCATCTGGGCCTCACTGAAATATGTGCTGACACTCAGCTGTGAGATTTTCCTCCTGCAAAATACGCACACATCCACGCACATGGCACATATCTGTGAGGCAATTTCTTATCAAAATCACAGGAATTTAGAATTTTACAATCACACTTTAGAATATAAAAACATGGAAACCTCGGAAATGGGGAGGATTCAGCTTTACTCCAGCCATGTTTCCTTTTCATGCAGAGAACTAGTGTCCAAAGGAATAACGATTCAGTCATGAAACCGAAGGGTAACTAAACAGAAAGATTTGTCTTTCATACTTTAATTCCAATGGTTTAGTACGGGTCCTTAGTTTAGACACCACGGTCTCTTGATTAGATCCCATTGATGTCTAATATTGAAGCCAATGACATCATGAATCCCAAATAAAAAAGAAATACATTCTGAAGCACCCATGGCATTGAGCTAGTACACATTCATGAATAAACTTCCACCAGGAACCAGTTTAAGCCAAAGAGCAAGTCTTATTTGCTCCATGTGGCTGTCTAGAACCACAAGTTGCAACCACTACACCACATGAAACAGAAATGGGAATATATGGAGATCAGTGCCAACAACCTCCCGTTTGACTAAAAAATTAACTTTTTTTATTTTCTGCATCTTCACAGGGGGGATTTCACAAATCTATCTCTCTCCTGTTTAGGGTTAGGCTTCTACTTTTTAGACTTTGCACACATCCATGATTCCAGGTTCCTCACAGATCGTGTTGTACTTCAGTAGGACTTCTTTGGCAAACTACTCGTGGACAAACTGACTAGACCTTTTTTGGGGGGGGTTTCTATTCAGTAAAATACCAAACTCAAGTCAAATCCAGCAAATCTGAACCTAATCTGTACATTTATGTTGGAGGGAAGGGAAATTCTATGCTCCACCAGGCCTTGGGTATCAATACTATTTGGCCTAGCTCTAGTGAACTTTAGGATCAAGGCTTAATCTTGTTTCTATATCATCTGCCCATGTATGGGGCATTCCGACGGGCTTCCTGATCGATATTTGGCCAAAAATCAGCCAGGTTTGATTTTCCCTTGAGTTTGAGGACCGTATCAGCTAGTTGATGCAGTCATCTTTATAATCTGATCATTTGGCCCTAGGGCAAAACGACCAGATTAACCAGTTATCACCAGGGGCGGACTGGGGGGGCCCTGGGCCCCCCTTCTGGGAAGCTCCACTCAGCGCCTGCATACCTAAAGGCGCTGCTTAGTGTGTAAATGTCAGCAAGTGCATGCGCAAAGAGCAGCATTTGGTGCGCATGCACAAATGGCACAAATTGGCATGCATGGGCAAACGTCACTGCTTGGCGTGCATGTGCAAATAGTCTGAATATCGAGAGAGGAATCTGGCCTGGCAGGGTTCCATGAGGGTTGGGGCCCACTGTGTTTTTTTCCCGGTGTCCCGCCGGGCCAATCGACCCTGGGTATTAGCCTGTCTTTGGTGGGCTTATCAGAGAAAGATCCGTTTGTTTGGCAACCTAGCCAAACGAAGGGATCTAATAGCATACGGTCACCTTTAGTCTTGCTCTCTTTAAATACACAATCTTTTTTCTCTTCCTCCCATATTCATATTAAATGGAATCATGTACACCAGTTACCTTGTAAAGCACTGATGAAATATTGTAGCAAAATCACTCCTCTGCTTTAGGATATGCCAGGACTTCTGTACGAAGAGGGTTTTGTTGTAGTCTTTCTTGGCAAGTATAATCAAAGTGTCTGCTCTGTAAATTAGAAGTGCACAACAGATGTCTATTTAAACTACATCTTAGAACATACTTTACTAGGAACATTTTGTTTTAGGCACACCAATAGGAAAAGTTTCATAGAAGCCATGCCGTCAAGCGTTCTCAGGCAAGATGCCATAAAAGTAACCATCCATTGGGCAGCAAACTGGAAAATGAGGTTTAATGTTGATAAATGCAAGGTTATGCACTTTG
>CM044441.1:143714676-143728331 GCA_024363595.1 Xenopus borealis
TTTTTTTTTTTTTTTTTCCATCTGCCATCCCACTTTCCGGAAGTTTGTTTAATAAACCAGCCTGCCAGGAGACGCAAAGATGACTCGCTGGAGTTATAATATTTTTACAGACATTAGAGCAGGCTCCCTGGCTTGGAAACACAACTAAATCTGTTTGGAATTCTCTCTTGAATTTCTATGACTACTGGAAATTCCCCTTTAATGAGGTTATCATCAGTCGGGGACTACAGGGAGTTGGACTCGGTGGTAGACAAGGGGAAACAACGTCCTCATGTAGAAAGAATTTGCTTTTAAAAGCTCCCACCGTATCAGAGGTTTGGATTACAGAGCCGCACAAAGCAAAATAATTAGGAAAATGTGCGAGCCCACGGGGTCAGTTATCTGCCAGTACAGGATGCAAAATGAAAAACATTCTATGGTTATTGTGTTTCCATGGCAGCAGACCAATCATTTACACCTGTGTTAAACAGCAGAAATACATAAGTGGGGGTCATTCATGCAAGTGGAAGAGAACTAAGGGGTGCTCCTTGTATGTTGCACTCCGCACCGAGTACCAGATGAAATATGTTCTTTTTATTAAAAAAAACCAAAAGGAAAAAAGTCACAAGGTTAAAGGGAGACTGTCATGGGGAAAATGTTTTTTTTTTCCAAACCGCATCAGTTACACTATTACAGAAATGACAGAAAGGCCGTGTCCCATAGACTCCATTTTATCCAAATAATCCAAGTTTAAAAAAAAAAAAAAAAAAAAAATGATTTCCTTTTTCTGTGTAATAATAAAACAGTAGCTTGTACTTGATCCCAACTAAGATATAATTAATCCTTATTGGAAGCAACACCAGCCTATTGGCTTTATTTAAAGGGATACTGTCATGGGAATTTTTTCCCCCCAAAATGCATCAGTTAATAGTGCTGCTCCAGCAGACTTCTGCCCTGAAATACATGTCTCAAAAGAGCAAACAGATTTTTTTATACTTCATTTTGAAATCTGACATTGGGCTAGACATATTGTCAGTTTCCCAGCTGCCCCTGGTCATGTGACTTGTGCTCTGCTAAACTTCAGTCACTCTTTACTGCTGTACTGCAAGTTGGAGTAATATCACCCCCTCCTTTCCCCCACCCAGCAGCCTAACAACAGAACAATGAGAAGGTAACCAGATAACAGCTCCCTAACACAAGATAACAGCTGCCTGATACAAGATAAAAGATCCCCATTGGAAATGAGATCAACACTCAATAGTAAAATCCAGATCCCACTGAGACACATTCAGTTACATTGAGAAGGAGAAACAACAGCCTGCCAGAAAGCAGTTCCATCCTAAAGTGCTGGCTCTGTCTGAAATCACGTGACCAGACAAAATGACATGAGATGCACCTACACACCAATATTACAACTAAAAAATACACTTGTTGGTTCAGGAATTAAATTGTATATTGTAGAGTGAATTATTTGCAGTGTAAACAAATAGTTGGGATCAAGTACAAGCCACTGTTTTATTATTACAGAGAAAAAGGAAATAGTTTTTTAAAAACTTGGGGGGAAAAAAGTAACAATAGCGGTGAAATTGTAGCCTATGAAAGATTCCTAAGAAGAAGACAAATAATTAAAAAAAAAAAACTATACAAAATAAAAAATGAATTGAAGAACTGCTAAGAATAAGACATTCTATAAAGGTGAAGAACTATTAACTATATAAAGTCAGAAACTGTCACAATAGTGATTCGATGCAACACGACTGTCGAATGCAGACGTATCTGTGACAGCTTCCGACCTCATATTACTTAGTTTGTTTCCTGTCTGATCCGACTTGACGGGGGCGTTTTGTGGCCCAGAATAGGACCCGACAGAACCGCAGGTAAGTCTGCTGTGTAGTTCTATCCAAAGCCATGTTCATAATTGTTTTGGGCACTTTGAGAAGGGCTGAGGAGTCAGCCGAAACATTTTATTAATATATTTTCTCTACATGTTTTAAGACCTGAAAGTGCTGATCTTATTTGAAGTGTATGGAGAATAATCGCTGATCTTGCACCCAGTCAAATGAATAATTCCTTATCAAGAGTGCCGGCTTCAGGGGTATCTATATATATATGTACAGTATATATATATATATATACATTCGACATTGGAGTGCACCCCATCAGGGGGGACAAGTGACCCGGGCTGAAGGGGGGCCACCAATGTTTTATTTTAATACTCTATAGGCCCCTGCCACCAATGTTTTTTGTTAAATATTTTTTGGTGCCCCAATTTTTTTTTTTACTTGTAAGGGGGACCCTGTCACCAATTTTTTTTATAAAAAATATTTTTTGGGGCCCCAATTTATTTTTTTACTTGTAAGGGGGGCCCTGTCACCAATGTTTTTAAAAAATATATTTTTTGGGGCTCCAATTTTTTTTTAATTTGTAAGGGGGGCCCTGTCGCCAAGGTTTTTTTTTTTTAAATATTTTTTGGGGCCCCAATTTTTTTTCAACTTGTAAGGGGGGCCCTGACCATTAATAGCTTTTTATAACTTGTGTGTGTGTGGGGGGGGGGGTTACTTTTTTAGCACTGATGTCTGTGTGGTCTTTTAACTGTGATGTGGAGTGGGCGGGTTCTGGGGTGGGGCTTGGGCACCCCGAAAATTTTGTTGTACGGAGCCCTGTGATTTCTAATGGCGGCCCTGCACACCATGGTGTTTATAGAAATATAGATTTTTTTAAAAAACAGACCAGTTGTAGAACAGAAAAGGAGCTGTACAAGTGGATATTCAGTACTTAAAGCAGTTTTTCCAAATCCTTTTCTTTGAAAGGGACTCTGTGGACTTATAAATACACCTGACGACAGGAATGAATTATCCATAGGTTGACACCTTTTGTGGAGAAAAATACCAGCATTCCAACATATTTATCTTCCTTCCCTATTTCTAACATTAGTATCAAGTATCACTATTATTATTTCTAAATACTGGTCAGAAGCACCCCTAATAACCCATTGATAGCTTGCCCCATTTCATGCCATGAAGCACTGAAGCATAGGACCTTCCTGATATTTCCAGGAATTTTTCATTGCTTATCTGTCTTCCCAACAGTTTTTACATTTGAGTATAAAAGGTTGGATTCCCCTGTCCAAGGAAATGCTGGTATTCATCGGTTCCTTCAAGGGTTCCGTTGTCTTTCTGCTGCTGTGTGGGCAAGGATCTGATCTTTAAACAATTGATTTAGAAATATTTAGACCTTTTGGCTTATTTTCTCTTGCTGCTCTTGTCACAGTCACTCACTCACTGTAAAAGAAATTTTCAAAAAGCAAACAGATCTGTGTCTATTGCAACAGACAGTGGCGGAACTAGCAGGAGGAGCGCAGGGGGTTGTTGGCTGCACCCGGGACCCACAGGGTGTAGTTACGTTACTGGCAACAGAGAAATCAGAAACCAATATAGTGAAGTAAATTCAGATAGTCACAAACACCCATGGGCAAATTTACTATTATTCCCAGAAATTAGCTCGACCAAATTCACAATTCGATAAGTATTCGACTATCGAATGCTTATCGAATTGTTTTAGGCTATCATTTTGCTTGATATCCGATTTCTCGATGAATTCGTACGATCGGATAGCGATCGTTCGCTTTCACGAAAAAATCGTGAAATTTCCTTCGAGCGTCTGAAAAATTCGTACGATTCGAACGATCGAACGCTCTGATCGTACGGATGGTATTCGGGCAGGACTTAGGGGAAATGATCGAATAACGATAGGATAATGATCATTCGATCATTCGAATGAATTATTCGTTCATTCAAATGATTTGTACGATTCGAACGATCGAAGATTTCGATCGTACGAATCCTATTCGATCAGGACTTAGCCTCAGAAGCCTATGGGAGGGCTCCCATAGGCTTCTATTACAATTCGGTAGGTCCAATCTGAGAAAGTAGGCAATCGAATACATTTTTAAATCCTTCACTGATCGAATGATCGAATATTCGACCATTCGAATCTATTCGAGCATTCGCTATTCGATGATCGAATAAGCCAAATTTGCATATTCGACCAATTGAATTTTTCCTACGATCGCTGTTCGATCGAATTTGATCGAACTTCAATCTATTCACGTGAATTTTGTAAATTGGCCCCTTAGTCTCTGAAGCCTATGGGGAGCTTTCAGGTAACTTTTAGAGAAAAGTAGAGGGCGCTGTGGAGCGGCATTAAAGTTGGGTTTACAACCCCTTTAAGAAGCCTTCTCTAACACTGGGGGGCCAATTTACGAAATTCACGTGAAATGATCGGTTTGATCGAATTCGATCAAATAACGATCATATGAATTTTTTCGTGAAATCGTAAAGTGAATTTTGGCCTATTTGGTCATCGAATATCGAATATATCGAATAGATCCAATGATCGGATATTCGATAATTCGATCATTCGATGATCCAAGGATTTAAAATTTTAAAGTTATTAGACTGCCTACTTCGCCAGATTGAACCTACCGAACCTAAAACAGTTCTATAAGCATTCGATGGTCGAATTTTGAATTTGTTCAAATTTATTTTGGGGAATAATAGTAAATTTGCCCCTTGATTTCATGTGGCTACAGTGCCAGTGGTTGGAAAGAGGGAACCTAGGGGGAAATTTATCAAAGAGTGAAGTTCCGCCACTAGAGGGAAATTCCGCAGCTCTCTATTCATTTCTATGGGATTTTTGAAGGCGTATTTATCAAAGGGTGAAACTTCACTTCACCCATTGATAAATACGCCTTTCAAAATCCCATAGAAATGAATTGAGAGCTGCGGAATTTCACTCTAGTGGTGGAACTTCGCTCTTTGATCAATTTACCCCCTAATATCTTGCACAAAAACCAGCAGAGTTGGGGTGATATCCCTTCCTTACACTATTATTATTATTATGATGCTGAGTATTATTATTGTTAAAGGGAAAGTAGTAAGTCCTCTCTTTAAAGATAACCCAATTAATTCTTGGTGATTTTTTAAATTAATATTTATGTATTTTTTTAAATAAATAGAACATTTTAGTGAAAATCTGAACTACATCCAGCCTGCACTTAATAATACATCATTTCAGTACAATACAGCCATTTATTTAGCTGTGCCAGCTCATACGTAGGAATAAGGACGCCATGTGAAAGTAAATATACAGTCTTTTTGTGACGTGCAGGATGAAAAAACAAGCACAGTTTGTGAGGGACCAAGTGATTATCATATTCAGCATAAGGCTGGAACATAATGACCAGTGTTTGTTCTACTCCCTAAAGGCAAGTACATGTTGGTAGTTATCCCTCGCAGTGTTTTCTCGGGGGACATTGTGCAACTCAATTTTTTAACAATGAGAGGTGCGGTTGCCTATAGAGCGTGGCATTGTGTATTGACACAACAATGGAGTAGCTGCATCAATCATAACTGCAGCTTTTTTAATTTTTTTAATGGCGAGTAGGTCTCTCATGTTAATGTGGTGTCAGACTGGCCCACCTGATATCAGGTAAACTTTTGGTGGGCCCTATTTCTTATAACTGGGAACAAAGAGGCTAAATAGAAGGATGAGTGAAGAAAATAGTTTGGAGAGTGGGTCCATGGTCTGTGGCAGGGGTCACCAACGTTTTTTTTTTACCAATGAGCCACAATCCATTGTAAAAATAGTTGGGGAGTACTACAAGCATGAAAACAATCCCCAGAGGTGCAGAATAAGAGCTGTGATTGGCTATTTGGTAGCCCCTATTTGGACTGACAGCCTACAGGAGGCTCTGTTTGGCATTACATCTGGTTTTTATACAACCAAAACTTGTCTCCAAGCCTGGAATTCAAAAATAATCACCTGTTTGAGGCCACTGGGAGCAACATCCAAGGTGTTGGGGAGAAACATGTTACTCACAAGCCACTGGTTGGGGATCACTGGTCTATGGTAACATAAATCTGATGCCAATGTATGTGCCATGACACAGGCTTCAAGCCACTTGAACAACCTCAAACATGTCTTCGTCAGGAGTGCCCATTCTTTACTAATGTTATGTCTACTTTTGATGTGATTGTGATGTTGTCCCATTATGATCTACATCCGTAAAAGCAGTGTTAGCATTCCAAGGAAAACAATACTTAAATACAGATTTATGGGAACATGTATATTGCTCTATTTAACAACTATTTCTTATGTAACCTTAACATAATATATGTCTGAATATAAAGCATGAAACAGGAGGGTGATTTAGACAAACGGTTTGTTGACAGTGTCTTGAGATCTACTGATCACCAACTAAAGGTCCATTGGTAGATCCTGGGCACCCCTGGTCTAGCGCTTGTAAAACTGCAGGTTTTGGGTTTTTCTCTTGACAAGTTTTGTATATTTCTTTGTCCAAATCTGCAGAATTGCAGAATTCTGAAACACAACTAGAATCTCAGCCATTAAATATGTGAGAGTATTTACAAAAACATGTTGGCGGTTTGTAGTTACCCTCGTGGCAGCTATCCGTATGGCTGCACTCCGTTTCAGCCTAAATATACAAGATTCACTGGAAAATGGATAAACGGAAGCTTTAATAGCCACGGGTAAAAAAAATTTCAAAACTTTATTTCCAAGTAAACATAAAAGTATGAACAGGCATCTTACTTGAGACCTAAAGCTGAACTGTCACATGTCTAGTCACCTGACGCGTTTCATGCCTTACTTCATCAGAGTGACGTGCCAGAGTGAGGCACGAAACGCGTCAGGTGACTAGACATGTGACAGCATCCGTTTATCCATTATCCATTAAATATGTAAGGGCTGCTGCTTTGTAAGCAAAAGGAGAGGCAAACCCTTGCTTAAATTATAGGACTCTTCCCTTCATACCAACCACACCAAACTGGCATCTCAAATTCCTATCAGTCTACGTGGCTCCCTATTATGTGACTACATCTTGATATGAGAGAGGTCCCTAAATGTGAGGGTTCCTGGAGGGCACTGGTTGGCATGGTCCATCATTGGGGCCCATGCCTAATAAATATGTCTTTATAACAGTGTCTCTTTAAAGCTGCATTGTGGCATGCGGAGCAGAGAAGTGACATTACTGGGAAGCTGTTCATCTGAAATCCTGCAGAACCCAAGCCTGTTGTATAATCTAACTCCCGTCTGCTTCCCTAAAGTGACATTTCTTTTTCCTGTCCTACCGAAAGTTGTGGAAAAGTTAAAGAAACAAAAAACTCCTTGAAGGGATTTGTTATCCCTGGCATGAAATGTGTATGAAAGGGGAAGTATGACTAAAGCGCCAGGGGTAACAGCTTAGTAAACGGAAGAAATATTTGATGACATCAGTCAGACTGGAATGCTGGATCCAACAAGAAAGCATGCTGCTCGTTCTGAAAGCCCCATTCTGCCTAGAGAACACAAGGAGGTGGGGAAGGGAATCAGTATCAATGCAATCATGTGGTTAGCAATGCAGAAAACTAGCCTGTGGCCCTTCAGCTGAACTACAACCGCAGCAGCCCCAGAAGCCTATTGCCCCTTTCTTATCTTATCTTATCTCAGTGTGCATAGGGCTCATTTATTAAGAAATATGCCCAATACATGTTGAAATTGCTCATAAATTAGGGCCTCCAAGCCCCCCCCCCTCCCCGTAGGGTCTGCTTCCTCTATAATTACACCACTGAGCCCTATCCATGTGGAATAAGTATTTGATGCAGCAACCAATAACCCTTTCATCAGGGTTGCCATCAGGATTCATGAGCCTCACATCAATTAGCTGACAGTGTCAGTGTCTGACTAGGGCACCTGGGGCCCAACAGAGAACTTGAACTCAGTGGCCCCCAAATACTAATGTAAGCCCACACAATTTGAAAGATGCAAACCAGGGGCAAGTCAGCGACATCAGGGGCAGCTTCTATGTGACACTCACATTGGGAGAGGATCAGGTACCAAACTAAGACTGGCCCCAGTACACTGGTAGGCCTGTCTTACCCTGGGCAGGGCCCACCCCTACATAGAGCATGGGTTATACAAAATACAGTTACTCCAATTCTACAAAACAATTGTCTTAATAGACCACACCCAAACCAATCTGGTGATGCTCCATTGCTCCCACCTTGCCTACATTCGGTCCTAAACTCAAACCAATGCCAGGCAAACCCTGCCAGAGTTCAGTAGTATGAATCTGCACAATTGGTAGACGTGTATATTTGGCTCACCCTTTGGGCCCATATACCTGACAGGACACCCACCAATCACTCCTGATGGTGGTTCCGGTCTAGTGTTCCCCAAGCCTAAAGCACAGGTAGACCAAGTATAATCCAAACCGAAACCAGTTGCAAGTGAATCTCACCTGAGCAGTTTAGGGGTAGATCCATTCTGAACCGAGAAAATGTATGGAACACTGTAAAAATTGCCTCTTCACCTTTAACCTTCTTGCAGTTCTCTGTTCCACCCACCTCATGTAACATCTATTTACCAACAAGAATTGGTCATTGTATTGTATATGCAAACAGTACAGTGCACTGTGTCCCTGATCATACAGTATGTCTGTATCAAAATAAAACCACTATGGGTGAGTTATCTGCTGCCAGAAAATGACTTGTTTCAGCAATGCGCCCAGTAATTCCTTTCATTTCAACAAAGAAACAAGCACTCTTTGAATGAAAAGCATTTCCTGCTATTTCAGCTATTGAATTTGTAACCAATGAAAGGTCAGAAGCACACTAGCTCATACATTCTTTTTCCTTAATCGGTGCCTGGGGGGACACATATGCTAAGCATTATTTCATGTTTTCTCTGTACAGACTGCGATCAAAGTGTATTTGTAATTATTTGTTTATGTATTTATACAAATCACTGCTTTCAATTAATGTGGGAGTTGTCTCTTTTTTATCTACTCCACCTCCCTGACATTACTGACTCCATCCACTTTTAATGCCGGGTCATCCACTCATCCACTAGTCAAGTGAAGCTAATCAATGGGGCAGTTCTTCTAATCCATGCCAATGTCTAACAGAAGATCTTAGGAAGAAACTAAGGAGGGTTATGGTACCACTGACTCTCTAGCACAAGGTCACATCAAACTGCTCTACAAAAACATCTACTGGAGCAGTAACTACTGCAGGTACAAAAACTTGCCTGACTCTTTCTGAAATTTATGAAGACTTTCTCCAGAATTTAAATGAGCTCTTGAACCCTGTGCCTACTGCAAACCATAAAATGTAATTCCAAAGGAAAACACAATTTCAAGTTTTGTCACTCAACCAGAATGATACAGAATAATCATTATTAGAGATACTGTAGATATTATATTAATATACAATAGTTCAGTCTTGCGAGGAGTTGTTTGAGGATGAACAACCCTTTTACTGAGCCTGGAGAAGTAGTTTTTATAGGAGAGATATTTTTGGAGGGCTTCAGAGTAGAAGCTACAGTAGGTAGAAGAGTATGAACAAGTGAGTAGTGGCTGAAGGGTGGGGAAGGGTGTATTGTAGCTGTTTAGATGTAATGAATAATTGTTATGTGAAAGAGTGTCAAGAAATGAACATCTGGACATAGTATAAACTCTGTTGAGTTTGCACTTTGCTAAACATCTACACACTGATCTAGGGAAATGCAAACAAAAAAACAAAGCAGGTCAATTCCATCATACCTCAAAATGGATCATGTTATTGTCTAGATCAGTGATCCCCAACCAGTAGCTAGTGAGCAACATGTTGCTCTCCAAACCCTTGGCTGTTGCTCCCAGTGGCCTTGAAGCAGATGCTTATTTTTTTAATTCCTGGCTTGGATGCAAGTTTTGGTTGCCTAAAAACCATGTTTATGGCCAAACAGAGCCTCCAGTAGACAACCATTCCATATAGGAGCATGAATAGTGAAGCACTGCCCATAATATATCACCCCCAGGTGACTGTTTGCATGCTTATGTTGCTCTCCAACTTTCTTTTACATCTGAATGTGGCTCAAAGGTAATAAAAGGTTGTTGTTCTATGTGCTAGATCCAGTCTTAGAGGCAAGTTTTAATTTCATAAAACTAGGTGTACTGTCAAATAGAACCTCCTGCAGGCTGCCAGTCCACATAGGGGTTACCAAATATACAATCACAGAACTTATTTGGCATCCCCATTGACTTTTTCTTGCTTGGGTTGCTCCTCAGCTCTTTTTAGGGCTGAATGTGGCTCATGGGTAAAAAAGGTTGGGAATCCCTGCCATAGAAGAATAGATCACAGGACACAAGTTTCCACCAGGTCTATATTCATATATATTTCATTTCTAGGAAGAAAGCCCTAAATTTGTGAAGCACTTCATCCACATAATCCATTTCCTCATTTCCTTAAATCTTTGTGGGAATCTTTAATCTAGGTGTTGGGGTCCTTCCTATAGGAAATAGTCATTAAGACAAGGTGCATATCTAGTTCTACACCAGTAAATACTCACAAAGCTGATTCTCAAAATTCATTAGGGTCTCATGAGAAGAAGGTTAAGAAACATTTCTTTAATTGGCTACCATTTGTGATGTGGCAAGTAACACAAGAAATGTCAGGATGATAGTGTGTGTTTTGCGAAAGAGCAGAGGAACAAATGGACAGGGTGAATCAAGAGACAAAGAAGAGAGCAATAGTCTCCTCCTCAGTTCCAAGAGGGTGTATGGAGAATGCGGATGTGGAGATTGAGAAGGAAATTTATGCAATACCTGATGGTATCATCAGAGGTTCCAAAATTGTTGGTGGTAATGTTTGCTGCAGAATGTTGTATAAGAGAAGATTACTGAAGGCTAAAAGCAAACATTTCAGGTTAGATTACAGTGAGGCAAGTGGAGATGTATCTCCATTTAGTCAACAAGGGGGCCTAGTTTTAGCATACATTTACATGATATATCTATGGCATTGCATGCAGTTACAAGTACAAATGTGGTCCATTCTACATATGAGATTACTGTGAGAAACAATAGTCCTTGAAAAATAGGTTCTCCCCTCTTACTGTGTAGAGCTAGCGTTAAAGTGATCAGGTGCCAGTTTCTCCATGTTTAGCCAACTGATTTAGAGCACAGGGAACAAACATTTCACTCATTGTTTCGCTTCACAGACTTCTAGGAATTAATTGTACCAAACGTAACTTTAAACAATGGGCTGTTTATACTGATGTCTGTAAAGAGATAGAATTGTTACAGCCTCAGGCCTTCAAAAACCGGGATTTTTTGCATTTTTTAATTATTGTGTTTCAAAAGCACAAAGTGTTTCTAAAGTTCTACAATCCTCATTTCTTATTTTTTTTTTTAGTTGTTCACTTCTGATTTCTATATCAACAAAATATACGTAACACATGTCAATGGTATGTTAGGAAGTTCTAAAGACCTTTGCGAAATATCAGTATTATTAATGTTAGTTTGTAGGGGGCTGGTTTAGCTACAGGCCCGGATTTGTGGCTAGGTCACAACGGCCCGGGCCTATGGTGGCAAGTTGAAAGAGACGGCATGCGTCCCAGCCACTTGCTGAGGAGTAATGGGGATGCGCAGCTCTCACTATATCAGGAGGCAGGAGCTGGGTCTACGCTAGGTCTTAAATCCGGCCCTGTTTAACTACCCTTTATTCAAGCAGTCCCCTAAGGGTTTGGCCAGCTAAGTGGGGCCTAGTCTAAGCCTAGACCAGCTATGTGTGGGCCAGCCTGATACCTGCATTTCAGTCATAAGCCCCAGAGGGGACTTTTCTTGCAAAACCCAAAATTTGGCACTTTCCCTTGCCTGCACTGCTGTCAATGTAATTCAGTAATAAAAGGGAGCACATTTCACCATCCACACTTAGGGAAACAATACAACATAAAACATTATTACATGTGTGACTCATCCTTTGTGGTGTACCTATTGAAGTGCCCTTGTGGCTTGCTATATGTAGGGGAAACAACTAAAAAAAATAAAAGATCGATTATCCAAACATAAATCCACCATTTGTGCAGGACAAATATCACTAACAGTACCCGCACATTTTCAAGGCCACACAGTGAGCCAATTAAAATACCAAGTTGTTGATTCAGAACCAATACCTAAGAGGGGAGGCAATAGATTATTAGAAATGCAGTGGATCCACAGATTAGCTACTGCGGGGACAAGGTTCCTAAATAAAGATTATACCCCAGCAATGTCTATTTATCAGTAAGTGTATAGACTTGATATTATCATTGCTGTATTTTATAGAATATCTTGAAATATGTTTTCTTTTAAGGTCACTGAAATAACAATCTGAGTACCATAATTTGCATAACCCAAAGTGCCTTAGAAAGAGAGAACAGGTATAACATGCAGTAGAGGTACCAAGTTTGAGTTTCAGATTGTTGTATCACTACTATAATATTTACACTATTTAACTTATATTTTTTAAGATATATGAATATGAATTTGATACTTACATTATCCATGGACAATATTCGGATGTTAGAGACAAATATGAACATTGAATTGGGTGCAAAATACAACACTCGTTTTGCATTTAATGATATGTAAATGTGGACATATCTTAACTTCTCACTATTGGGGCAGAACTACACTAACGATTCAAGTCAGTTTTCGGCGGATGCCGAAATAGTAATAGAAAAGTCGTATGGTGTCGCAGGGTTGACCCGACGCATCATGACTGTCGGATGAAGACGCAGCTTGCAGAATTTTCATCCGACAGTCGTGTTGCATAGGATCAACCCTGCGACACCATCCGACTTCCTATTACTTTACCTTGTTCCTGTCATTCGTTGCATCCATTTTCCTGCCCAGTGTCACTTCCGCTGAAAATGGACGTGAATCGTCTGTGTAGTTCTGCCCTTGGGTGTTCTCCTTTTCCTCCCACCTCCTTAACACACTCCACCGACTTGTTAAACTATTTAACACAATACTCAGTGTGTAAGTTCAGGCTTGATAAAGGACCCTGTGTGCCCCGAAACATTGCCATATTTTGAAGTCTAAAATGAGTCGATAAAGTCACCTTTGGACTCTATTAGGTCAGGTTTGGGCCAGCACAAACACAAGGGTTCAGGCCAAGCACTTATTGCCACCCATCCCACCCATGACCTAAGTATGCACCACTTCAGGCGGAGTCCACCCCATCCCCTTTGTGATGTCAGGGGTGGGGTGTGAATAGGTATATAAAGGGAGCCAAGCAGTAGGTTAGGGTGCAGAGAGCCAGGTTAGGGTCAGGCATCACTAGTCTAGACTGCTAAGGAGGTGGGTCATTGGAATCGATACTAGAAGGTGGCAACCCTACCTGTCAGAGGTCACACTAGTTGTGATATATTGGATTAGGGCTAGTTAGCTGAGCAGCCTGCGCTCCACAGAGGAGATAAAGTAGGATTACAATCCTAGATCTATTGCTCAGAGTAGAGACCGAGTGCACAGCTTTAGGGGCTACTGTAGCTCATCTAAGTTCCACTTGAGAGGAGTCCTGAAAGCTGGGGATGGCATTTCTGAGATGAAATAATTCTCTGTTCAGTGTCTAAGGGGCACAATACTGAATGCTGGAGGCTATATTCATGAGAACATGATGACAAATTGTATCCTATAATACTTGCTTAATGTCTCAAATTCCAGTTAATAAAGATATTGATTTATACAGAGGAAGTACAGTTCAGCAACCCTGCCTCTAACATATGCATTGTCCCACACCTGAAGATTAAGAGTTACAGGATTAGTGTACTGGGTGCCTCCATTTAATTATATACAGTATATTACATACCTTCCCAACTGT